>JAIEZT010001390.1:22908398-22970965 GCA_019594935.1 Periophthalmus modestus | reverse complement strand
CCCAGGGATCCAGCCGTTGAAGCTGCTTGGACTGAATGCCCTTTTTAATCCCCTCAATAACGAAACCGTGCAAGTCCAACTTTGTGCCGCTCGCCGATAACCTCGATGCATAGGTAGACCACTCAGCTTCATGTTACATAATGTCAACACATCAACTGGAGAGGAAACATTTCAATATGAACTTGACAAGGAAAGACATGGTGAACTGAAAAACTACAGTATATTAGACTACTACGTAACTACTACACTACTACTACACTACTACTACGACTACTCTACTCTACTACTACTTACTACACTACTATACTAATACTACTACTACTGACACAAAAAAACCCACTATTCCACAATCCTTGAATTTCATCATTTCATTTACAACCTTATTTTATGCTAATTGGTGAATACTAGACACCCTGTGATTAAATACTCAAATCAGTTTAAGTACTTATAAATGGTAAGTAACTGCAGCCATTGCTTTGGCTCCAAAGACTGGTTCTCTCCTGTATAATTCAAAAGTTTTTATTCTGGGTTGCCAGGCAAGTTGTAAACCAATGCTACTAGATGCGCATGTAATATTTTTTTTTACTTGTGGCAGACTGCGTTTGGTATTGGAAATTATATTACGCAGGATTGGCGACCCACCAGGTAATGATGCAGTCCGTGCTGTATCTGACCGACTTTTGAGGGATATAGTGTTTGAGATATTCACGTTTCCTTTGGGACACAGGTCATTCGACTCTCTCTCCCCTCCTTCTTTCGCACCCCGGCCATCCAACCACGATGAATGCGAGAAGTTTTGCAGTCACTGAATAATCTATCGAGAATGAGACCACTTTTTTAATTTTGGAACACACCGTTAGCATATAGTTTACAACAGTTGTTTAGTTTTTGTGTTTTTTTGGGGGGTCGTTGTTGGTTTTTTAGACAAAACTTGAATTGTGTTGTGTTTGCTCTCCGTTACACACCTTCCCAGTTGCCATATTATCGTACTAAATACACAACAGACCACCTCCCATAAAGTCTAAACTTCATTAGGATATCAATCTTCTAAAACTGCAATTTCATATGCCCAAACCCCCCTGTTTGAGTGTCTCTAGGCTGTTATGGGTTAATTGAAAGATTTGAATTTGTTTGTATATGTTGTTTGAAGCTGGCCCCTCTTAATGACATTTAACATAAAGCTTTGTTTTAAAATCCAGTGGTCCACACTTGCCTTTGTCCTGCTACTATAGGGGGGTTTTTGAGGAAGAGAACTGCCAGCGTGCAAGTCCATCATCTCTCCCTTCAGTTTGTCCTCCAGCACATTCCCCCAAAGCCAGCTCATCTGCCAGCTCCTGCACCAGATCACACAAAACAGACATGACAAACAACATATAGTGTTTTTCGAACGGGTGAAAAACAGCCCTGCACACCACACACACATCTGTATGAAGTTCAGCATTTTTAACTGTACGTTATGGGTTACAGTATATATATCACATACAATAGATATATATATATATATATATCTATTATATATTAAGTATATATATATATATATATATAATACATATATCTATATTATATATAATTTTACACACATCTGCTTGCTTTTATTTTTTTCATGTTACATGTGTGCCTGTTTAGCGCAATGTGGAACTGAACTGTCTACATATACACTTGATTAGGATGGAACTGTCTAACACACAAGGTGGTGCCAATGGCACGTCCTAGCCATGTCCGCTGTGGCGCCCACAGGCGGCACTGTTAAAAAACATTACCTAATTCCTCCATTAATGGGATCAATCTGCCGTAGTAGAAGGAGGCTTGTCGGGTTAGTTAAAAATAAATGACCTACGAATTCAAACTAGGTTTTCCCCCCACCAAAGTACAAATAATACATTGTGATAGGTTGAGGGAGAGATATTAGAAACCAAGTCTCCGTCCGCACTATCATCTATGTAGTAGAGTCTTCCCTTTAGCGCTTTGAATTATCAGCGAGTTTGAAACACTTTTGAAACTCAAGCAGTGCAGTGGGAAGAGTCATTTCACGTGGTCACGCCGGCAGGCCTTGTAAGGGGAATCTTAGGAATTACATTATACTGTTGTGTTTACCTTAGCTGTAGGTGTCCCAAAATTCAAGGTCAGTGAAGGGCTTAAGAAGCTTACTCATACACTCAGACAGCTGTAATCGGGGGTTGAAAAGCTGGTGCAGAAGGTCACTTTGGGTCTATCATCGTGAAGAGGAGCAGCAGCAGATTGCATAGTAAACCCCCCGTACAGTGGTTCTCAATCCCTTTTACTACAAAGTACCACCGTTACTGATCTCACGAACCAAGAATTCAGCGTCTTCGTCTTATTGGTTTAAGTTCATCTTAGTCTTAATGTTCTTAGTGTTAACCTCATTCACTTTTTTTTTATTTGGCTACATATAAAAAGCTCATCTTAGCCAGTCATTATTGTGCAAACTTTATGCATGAAGTTGAACCTGTGTTGGAAAAGCCTAAAATTTACTCTTAAAGTAAGCCAATTTTACAACCTTGTGGAGCTGGAGGTTGAGTAATACACTTGGCATTTCTGAGTGATTTTTTGAAAACTAGATCTAATAAATACTATTACTACTATTATTATACTATTATTACCTACTATACTAGATTTAAAATAGGCACAGACCCCGATTAAAATAGTTCCAAAAGCGAACAGGCTACTAACCTAAAAAGTACACTTACCCGGAGCAGGATTCTGACAAGCACAGGCCATGGGGGCCCACCTGCCCCACACCCCCACCCGTCAACACCTTCCTTTTCTTGGGGGCTCTGGAAGGCCCTTAAATATGGTCTGTGGTGATGACTTCTTCTGAGCGTTGCAGACATTTCACACTGTCCAGACAGACGAAGAAAAGTCAAAGACTGTTGAAATGATGCAACACTAAATACATCAACCATAAGGCCTAAATAATGGATTAGAGAAGAGCATCTTGCATATTATTCCATATCAATCTGTCATGCAAAATTTTTCAAGGTCCTTTTGGACAATACAAGCACTTGGAATTGAATAAATACGTTTTGAAATGTCATACAGGGGCAACATTCCAGCCAACGCAATAACACTTCAATGAGACAAATAGGTGGTTTAAGTGACATTAGTGGCTACTAATTAGACATAGGGACAGACATACTACAGGTATATACTGTGAAAAAACAACCAAAATTCTCTACATTAATTTCTAGGTAACAGAGCACTGACTGCGATAAAAGCCAGCCAAAATTGGAATAATACATACCTACATAAGTCAAATTTGAGAGATTTTAGCAGTCAATGAGTAGGATGAGGTGACGTGTCCCTCACTGTGCAGAAATCACCTTGAAACAAAACACTGATATAAAACAGCATTGATACTTGCTCTGCTTGACGCACTCCGGGGCAGTGAAATATATGTAACCCACCATATAATCAGCATGGCACACTAGGTAGAGATCCTATGCACTAGTAGGCCTCAAAGCGCCCCTCCTAACACTCTCAATGGATCCGATACAGGACAGTATCCGTCAGATGCTGGCTCCCCTCATGTTACCTGTGCCCCAGATTGGGGACATTGCAGCGCCCCTCCTTTCCTGTCACGACACACCCTCCCCTATCCCAAACAGATGATAGAGGGTATAATCGGATACCTAACCTTGTCTAATAATGACTGTCCTCCTGTCTACAGTTACTAGTTAAATCAGTTTACAGTAATCTTTTAACACTGTCTCCATCTGCTTCATTACACTTCAACCTGAAGGTTTTATAAAACAGTATGTCCATATGTGGAGAGTTGTAGAGATTTTTTTGGCTGGTCTGATTATAAAACGTTGATTGAGACTTCATAAATTCCATTGTCATCCACTTTCTAGGCAAACATGAAACGATCACTAACTTCAATGGAAAAATGTTTTAGGTAATAGTTTTTAACTGGTTTATATGTGTTTTTTATCAAGATCAAGCCTTCCTTCTTCTGTGTTTTGTGAAATAATAATAGTAAAACAACAAAACCAAAAATTATTAAAACTATATTGACTGGTCCACCTGGCAAATCACTTTGGCAACCTTGGAAAACTTGCTTGAACCAGGGTACCATGCAGCTACTTTAACAGGTCATATCCTGCATGCCCGATAGGAATTTCAATACTTAAACTATGTACAAATTATATAGAAATGGCTGAGTGACCAAGCAACAAAACACGACTGTCATCTTCGTGAGACATGCCATAACATTTTTGAGCAGTTGCTGGTAGGTAATAACTTAATGGGTAAGCAGAGCTGAGCAACATTCGGTGGTTGAGCACAACTATATATTCTAGAAAAACTTTCACCCATTGAGTAGTTGTTCACCTAGTTTCACTGAATGAAAGCCCACTCACCTGTTTAGTGAGAGTGTAGTAAAAATATGGTTCTGTGGTTCCAAGTCCAGTACAGATTTGACTTTGAAACTTGCCCCTGCTGCTCGTCGCTAGACTAGGGAGTCTGTGGATTTAATTCAATAAGCCTCTCCATCCCCTACAACGCCTCCTTGTAGCACTATCTCAGCCACAATACACACCTAACAATATGAGGCAGAGAAGATTTAATGAGAAAATATATGGAAAAAAATACTATAAAAATAAACAGGACTATAATATCAGTATCTATGTGTAGAGTCTCAGCCAGTGTGACTATGTCCTGGAGAAATAATTTGATTTCAATAGAAAATATGACACAAAAGTTAATATCAATTGCATGGTGATCAAATGGCAAATAATTTCAAACTGTTTCACACTGACATACTCTTATGAGGGTAGGTCATTACCGTTCTGATATCACGCTGTTTTCTATCAGTCTTTCTTAAAGCATCACAAAAGTTTTGTTGTCAAGCATCTCTAATAAAGCGGAAAGATCTCTAAAAAATCTCAAATGTTTTTGCTGCAGGGAAAAGACTAGAACAATGGGTATTGGTCCACATTCCATTCCTACAAAGTGATGACTGAAATCTGAAAAGGTCTGAGAAAGCATTAGAAATTTGAAAATCGTAACTCATTTAAGAAAATGACATTTAATTCCAGAATTTATACACATGATGCAAGACAAAATAATACAGTTCATCATGTGGACCAATTGGTTTATTTCATGATACACAGCCTACATTATCATAAATAAACAAATCACAAATCCTTACCCAGAACATATACCCTGTCGTCTGGTCCATTTTGCTGAGAGCTGCCTGGTGTGAAATTGTGTTAAATCTGGCTTCTGGCTTCTTGTCTGCGTGTCTTGCATATTGCCTTTACATGTTTCCCTACAATGTGCGATAAAAAACTTTACACTTACTTTCACAAAATATCAAAATGAATTTGTCCCCACCCTCACTTGCACTTTCAGTGAACTTTTCTGTGTTTACTAAAAACATTTGCCTAAAAACAGATCTGCCATATATGAACAAATGCAGTCAGTTTAAAATGGGCTATGTGGGTTCCACCTGCATGGTGCCAGTCCCTGCTCCAAGACATCGAGGACCAAGGATCAGAAACATAATTATAAAACCAAAATATAATGATGAAAAAGCACAACAAAGCACAAAACCCAAAGCATGTAAACGCAGATGGTTCTAGGGCAGGACTGAGAAAGAAATTTGTGATTGAATACTGAAGTTTCCGAATATGGAATTGTCAAATATTAGTCCTTAGAAAGCACTTTGTAAAACCTTTGATCAGTCCTGCTTTCAATACAAGTACAGAGGATATTATATCCTCAATCATTTGAAAAAAAGTGATTATACTACATTAAGAGTGACTCAGAATACAAAATTAAAATTATAAAAAACAAAGCCCATGATTTCAGTGACTGAAAATGTATGCAACTTTTCTTCATGCGGCGATGTGATCTGGCTGCACCTCTTCCAGCACAGAGCACATCAAGAGATTTTACCTGAGCACCATAGAAATCGGTTACTACCAACAGAGCAAAATGGTTAAATTTGCACCAAAAACGGTTGAAGTTACCAGTGCGTTAGTAGAAGCGGTATGTGCTTGAAAATGGAGGCATCTTAAGTGCTTGCAGTTTAATCCAGGCACTTCAGTGATCACCATTCCGAACATATCTGGCACGAGTATGAAAACTACAGTAATGACTTTCAAAAATACTATCCATGCATGGATTAAGTGGCCTTGCCCAAATCAGCCCACATTTCTACATACCCGGGTTAAATGCTCACAAAGACAAACAATTTCACGGGGAGTGGGGTAAGAAAGGAACGAGCATAAATATGTCACTTCTTCGGATGGAGTCACCCAGAAGTCACTGCTGAAGGGGTGCCCTCAGTGTCAGGGAGGAGAGACTGAATTGAAGAGAGTGAGCATAAGAGTTTATAGCGGTGTGGTGTCTTTTGTCCCACCATGACGGGAAATTAAGAAAAAAAGTATGCTGAGTTTTTTTTTGTTTGGGTTGTGATGCGCTGTTGCTAATCAATAGAGTGGCACAGATGGGGCGCTCTGATCTTCACTCTGCAGGCTGCCTCCACTGGGGCCGGGGGCTTCTCCTCCTCCCCGTCCCCAGTTAAGTGGTAGTGGCTTTCCACTGCCCCACGGAGAGGGACCAGGACAGCTTGTCTACAATACCTTTGAGGCCTCAATATGTGGCTGCGTCCTAGCTTCTGATAAGCATAATCGAGGGCCACGCGCTATGGCAATGAGCAAGAGGAGCTTGAGAGGGTAGACAGTAAAGCCTCGTGAAGTAGGTGCTGCGCCCAAGAGCGCTTGCTTTCAGACGACTCTGGTGGCGGCTCTCAGATAGGACTGGTGCTCTGAAACACGGGACTCATCCGCAGCAGGTACTCACTGGGCTTCAGAGGCCGCCCTCTGCCACCGCTAATCGGACGCCGGCAGGTTGCACTGACTGTAATATTAACACCAAATCAATCAAATAATTTTCATTGAACACATTTGAAAAAGCTTATAGTTTGTATGGCACATGAAGAAAAAAAAAATAATCACCTCTAAACACGTTGCATAGTAAACATTGTCAAATGACTCTTGCTTGACAGATACAAAAGTAATAGATAAAAGGTATAAACTAACTACTAGGATTACCTCATTCCAGTTTGGGGGAGCTTATTTCATTGGGCAAGAATATCTCAAAAAAAAAACCGCACTCTCTGCAGACTTTTTCTTCAGTGTCTCCTCTGTAACTGTAAATTTCCTCCTCACTAATCTGGCAAACTACAAAAGTAATGAGTTTTGAGACTTTAAAAAATGATCCTCCTCAACCTTACAAAGTTTTTTTTTTTTTTTAAATTCTGTTTTTCCAGCTAGGGGACTTACTTTAGCTGTGTCGTCTGCTGCTTTGGTGCGGCTTGTGGTGGGGGTTTTTTTTTCCTCTGCTGTGGCGCACAGTTTTTTCCACCCCACGTTTTCCCGTTTTTTTCATCTGCTGGGTATACAGTTTTTTTTCAAGCACAGCAACCTCTCTTTACGCTTCAGTTCGGGGCAAGTAGCACAAACCTCTGAATATGAAAGAAAAGCTATAATTGTTTAGTTAGTAATATCAATTACAAACTACATATGCAGCATGCCGTTTTTAGTCAAATAAGTGATATTATTAAACGTTTTTTGCTGCTTTGTAATAATTGTGAAATCCTTGTGTTTGGGGTCTGCCAACACTGTATTGTTTTATGAAAACACTTTGTGTGTTATAAATTTCATTCACATTAACATTTAGTGTGATGTCTTGGGTATTCTCTAATTATTTGGAAACCCCATGGAATTCATGTAAAAACTAACTGCCATGTGTTCAACAAAGATTCCTGGGTGTAGCGCTGATGTGGCAGTATATGGGCGGATAAGCTCACCATCCTACCTCCCTGTCACGTGTACTCTTGGTCCGCAGTTGGGTGTTGCCATCCTGGTTACTATCAACCTTTGGGAGGGGTCGTGACCCTCTGCAGGTGGGTCGCCCACAGGGGCTCACAGGAGGGGGTCTTGGGTCTCTCATCAGGTCGTCATCAGGGTCAGGGGTGGGGGTCGCTGGTCCAAAATCTTTCTGTCTCTGCCTGCAAACTTCTTTCTCATATACACTTTACACGGGTGAGGCTACAGTAAAGTAACATTGATAGCAACTCACAAGTTTTCTCTGTTTAAACGAAACACCTACATTCTTCCCTAATATATTCCTAGAAGACAATTCAAATATTATATTGATCGTAAAAATTAAATTTATCTACACAGTATCTTACGAAAGTTTGAAAAATATCATTTTGTCTACTATTTCCTCATGCTGCGTATGTGCATTTTTGGGTTAAATTCTTCCAGCAAAGGGCTTCTTGTTTTAACCTACATCGATCGACCAAGTAATGAGCAGTGACCTTCTTCCTAGGAGTGAAAGTCCGTGTTAAAAATTACCCTGCAAAACTCACTCCACAATAGGTTCCTGTTTCACGCACACCTCCAACCATAGTCCTGTTTCCCAACTGTTTCCCTCCACCCCCCCCTGTTTCCACCCAACCACACACCCCGTTCTTGGGCCGCTGTTGTTTTAAAAAAATCTTCGTCTGACCGTTCTGTCTGTCTGTCAACCCATTCCACTTCGTCTTCTGTTTCCGGTGTTTGTTCCGGTCCTTTCTTTGGTGCTTTTCTGTACAACAACAATGTCACTTAGGTTGAAAAGAAAAGCTGCTTACTGTCTTTAAGGTGATTTAAGTGTTTAGGGCAAAACATTTCTAAGTTCACGAGATATGCCATCACACGCTAAATTAAGTAATTGAAGGTGAATACAAATGCACTTACCTCTACTACTCCGTGAGGCTGCTTTTATTTTTGTGACCAGTGGCAGATTGGTACACTCTTCGTCCGTCCGCTGGAGAAAGGTCTGTAGGAGGACTGTTTCTTGTTGTTGAGATGGTTAAGTTCTTCAAATATATAGCTGAACATACACTTCCTTTCTTATGCCTCGCCGCTCGGAAGTGGCACATTGTTCGCCGTGAGCTCTGTCCGTGAGCGGTGTCTTTTAGTTAAAGTCGCGGATCTTCCAAAAACTCTGCCATACTGCACTTCCCTCTATTTGCACGGAGCCTATTTTCTTTTTGCCGCCCAAAGCTAACGGAATTGAATGGCTACTCTCGCAGCACAATCAACAACACTCCTCACGTGCCCGAAATAGCCCTGTTGTCCAAACAAGGCGCGGACCCGCAGGTCGCGACTAGCAACACAAAAACCGACTTAGGCAAAGTCAATTTGATTGTTAGCCCGAACAATTCTACAAGACAAATGTGGCTTTTTAATTTTTTAAATCTTTTGCATTCCGTCCACAAAACAGCAAAGCATGAAAAAAAAAAATCGGAAATCCTTAGGCGTACTTTGAATTGATTAGTCTTAGCATCCAACCCGCTCCACATTGTCCGACGTCTGTCCGCGGTCCCCCGACAAGGCCAAAACCAACGGCCACGTGCTTTGGTCAGAAAAGCCACGTGATTGGACCACCACGCCACGGGATTGGCCAGAAAGAGCTCACATTGAGGACCTCTCATGTCGCTGCTATGAATGGAAACCCAGGCAGCACTGCCACAAAGAAACGGTAAGGTGCATTCAAAAATACAAATCAAACACCGAAACTCAAAACATTTCTGTGCGGTATTTTTTTGTCCTTTTTTTGCAGCTCTCTAAGCATCGCCATTTTGCATCAGTTTTAATTAATTCACATGTTTAAGCCTACAGTTCTTAACAAGCAATGCTGCTGCAGAAAAGAACAAGCTTCGCATATGTTTCCCGTACTTTCTGCGGACATTTCAACATTATTCGCGGGCAAAAAAACCAAAATGATATTGTTTTTTTTTTTTTTTTTTTTTCTTGGACTGTTTTACATAACTACACGAACCAGTCTTTTTTTTGCGCTTTTTAAAGTGTGACAGAAGATGGCAGCAGCACCTAGCAAAACAAAAGCCCTGAATTACTGTTCACACATGGATCTATGCTTTTCATCTGATTTTCAACGTGTGGCTTTAAAATATTAGGCTAATTAAATGACATAATTGCAATATGCATCTAGTAGGTTAGAGTGAGTTTTGAATAACCAATATAACATCTAAATGTCTACAAAAGTATTTCCCTCGTAGCACTACACTAGTCTATTGTCTGTATTGTGTTTGCCTTATTCAGAAGAATCAGAAAAGAAGACTTTTAATTGCCATTGTCATTGAACACAGCTCACAACTAGGAACTTTCTTTGGTGATAAAGTGCAACATAAAACACACTAATAAGTACACTGGATAATGGCATGCATAAATTTAAAAAGCTAGTTTTAAATTGCCCACTAGAGTGTAAAAAGTAAACTTACTATTTTAAGTTTGTAAAGCAAAATACTACTCAGAATAGGTTTATTACTGTATATTTAAATTACCTTGTTTATTAGTTCTTAGAGTACAACCTTTCCTACACGGCAGCAGGAACACTGGCCGAGTCATTTCAATTGGCATTAACCCCTCTAAACACCGGTCCTGTTCTTGCTTACTGCCGCTGTAGTGTTCTGTGCACTTATTTCCGGTACGTGGTGGTGTGGGACTGGGTAGGGCCAGCCCACCTGTCCTGTCAGCCAGCCTCTGGAGGGATTTCTGGTGTCCGCTGTGCAAACTGAAGGCAATTGATCCCCACCTAAGCCCCAAACCGGGTGCACTAAACACTGCACTTGAAGCTTAGTTCAACTTTTTCCATGTGGATTTTGCCAATTAGAGTGGTAAGCATAAAAAGTTTAGCCCGTGAGCAACAACCTCTGAAGCTTTCTTTGTTATGTAATTATACAGAAAATAATACACGGGCCCCAAAACATAGAGAGAGCTCTCTTAAGAATAACAGTCATGTGCCTCTGAAAATGGTCAAACGTCCACCATTTAATCGTCAACATTCACATTTTTTCAGAATGAGTCCCATTTACCAAGGACTTTCTACAAACCGTTATGTGGCCCAGTGTTTACTGAGCGCCACGGTTTTGACAGATGAGTTGTAAAATAGATCCTTCGAACAAATGCAACATCTGGCAGGAACATGGCTAAAAACTATTTACGGGAACAAGACTCCTGTGTGAAAATGTCTTTACTGCTGTCATCTTTAAGGAGAAATGACAAGAAGGAATAACTCTGAATATCCATCAATTAACAAACCTATAATGGGGGGAGTGTTTTCAGAAAATGATTGTGAAGAAAAACTATAGATTAACACTTCTAAAAGTGGCCTTGGACGGGGGTGGGGGGCCCCCCCCCCAAAATTTTTTAAAAGCCCGCTCATACTTGGGTTAAGAGTTTGGTCTTGGATGTGAAGGCCTTTTTTGATCCCACTTGCGCCAACCACAGAGTAAGTTAGGAAAATTCCACCTTCACCACCCAATGAACGTCTGATCCAATTGCAACTGACACAACAACTAAGGCACGTGCAAAATTAATCAAAGTAATAATAATCTCATTGTATTACGCCATGTCCAGATCTTCTAATTAAAGTAGAACTTCCTGTTTGTTGGTAATTAAACTATTATACATATGGACTCATTATTATACAATTGGCTCATTGCAAACTACAACACTGAGCAAAAAAACCTGATAAACCGTTCAATAGACAAAGTCAATAGACTTTGCCAAGGCCAGTAATTTCACCGTGGCATCAGCAACACGAGTTTTATTTACATGTTTTGTTTTTTTTTTTAAATTACATTTTTCAAACTTAAGATGTATACCCTGAGTCGGTATTACAATGGGGGCAAAAAGTGGGTAGGTGAAAACAGAATTTTCTGAACAATCAATCCTCAAATGCCGGACAATTACAATGATTACTCCCACATGCGGATACCTTTTGAGTAAGGTAATATGAGGCACCGTCTTAAGTTCACAAAAGTTGATTTTATGTAATATGTTCCTCTTTGACTTCAAACCAATATTTAATTGATGCAAGACAAAACTTACATGTTTTGCAGAACTAAATACAAAAATCCCTCCACAGAGCTCAGGTTATTCGTCTCACTATAAAGTAAGTAAATCGAAATGGCATTACTGCTTTCCCGCCAAAGGGGAGGGAAGATGCGGCAGTAGAAGTATGTTTGATCTCACTTTGTGTGTCCTGGCACATGCACACCATTTTAGTAACTCACACGTATTTTCATCTGTTGACAATCCAACTGCACTAACGGACCAGAGCTGGTTGTAGACATTTTCTGTCAGGGGAAAATGAGAACTCCTCTTGCCCTGTTGATGCCCATTTGGGCCCGTAACTGTTTGGATCATGGTCCGCCTCCATGTTATTTGTATTACTACTATGGAGTTGTGCTTTTTCTCTCCCGTTTTTATTTGGCTGTTGAGTACCACGCCACACTAACTGTTGCCCTTGGTTGAACTTGGGGCAAGATTAACTGTGTTTCAACGTCTAGCAGTAAAATGAAGTATTTCTGATTGAGGCTCCACTGATCCCATCGGATGCCATTTGGATTCATTTAGGAAACGTTCCGCTGGCTATCGTCTCTGAGCTGTAAGAGCAATGACATAACCGGATCAACATAACGTTATCTGTTGGAACCACTTAGACTTAATCAGTACTCTTTGGAGAGGCGATGGCTACGCTGCACTTATGCCATTTATAGGTAACAAAGCCTTCCAGGACTATTGCGATGGGGAATTAGCATATTCTAATGTTTAAAAGCACTTTATTCTGTGTAAGATTCAAAATATATAACTGAGGTTTCAACAGTTTGATCCGCACATTAAAACCAAATGGAACAGTTTTAAACATCAAGATATACAGTAATATGGTTCTCAAACTTTTATACTACCTCTTAAGAAAATATTTGGCCTTTGAGCCCACCAGATCTAACCAGTCTAAAACAGGACACTATAGATGTAAACCAGTATAAAACCAGATCCCAAAGAGTACTACAATTGCTACGATAATTTTAACACAAGGACTGACACAGACGGACAAACATTTAAATTTAGCTTAAATTCTAAGGAGCTTGTGTACAATACTACAAATTTGGGAACTTGGTCTTAACTTATGTCCTCAATAAAATGAGTGGTACTTAATGACAGAAACGCCAAAATATAACTACAAAGAAAAAATGTGGACACACTCATAACACTTATTTAGATTGCCTGTCTCACTTGAGCCAAACACATTACAATCCTTGCTAAATGAGCTGTATTCAAAGCTCCCCCAATGCAACACCTCGCTTCCTCATCACAACACCTTGAGGAATTTTCACTCAACAATCCTCCCCCCCTGACACAATAAGCTGTGTCCAATGAATTTTGTTACACTGTCAGAAGTCCTTGGATTTGGTCAGGTTCCATCAGGCACTTAGCCCGCAACACCGCCTCCTTGGACGCGGTGGCTCATTGTGAACTGCCACGGACAACCTTACACAGGTGACTGCCACAGACTCTTGAGTTACAGGAAGAAATATTTCCCGTGCGACTTGCAATCAACTCAAACAGACCTTGCTCTCGTAGTGCCGTACCATGTGGCAAGAGCCAATAGCCCCTCAAGCGTCCCTGTGATGTGTGGAACACGGAGTGCACCCCAACTAGTTTCCTGTCTTGAGCGGATTGCCTGAGTCCTGAGTCACGGGAGCCTTTCACCTCAGCTAGTCGCGTTTGGGATGGTCAGCAGTAAACGACCTAATGAAGAAAGTAGAGCAGCAACGAGGTGCTTCATCCAGCCAAGCCAGCACAGAGGCACGCAACCAGTGTAAAGTGCATTTAATTGAAAATTGAACAGAGTTCTGCCAACAAAATAGAGCCCCAAAAAGAAAAAAAAAGATGATTTACTCCCAAGCCGACAATTAACATAGCCTACTTTTTCGAGAACAAGGGTGGTAGTGCAGAGATTGATCCTGACAAAATATGTTAAACACTAATCGGCCATAGCTTCATGTACTCCTGAATTGGTGGCCACAATAGTTGTGGTTTGGCTTACAGGGTGTCCCTCCCACACTCTTTGATGAATGTTTCTGTTGAACTTGTTTTGGAATTCTCTTCATCTCTGGTGAAGGAAAGTATATATACTACTTTTCTTTGCTCTCAACTCCACTGCATTAGCTTACTTTGTTTTTTGCTGGTGAACCATGTGGAAAAAAGCACTTTCGTTTGTGTTAACCAACTTTTTTCCAGGAGGTATCCTGATTCTACGCTCCTTGTAACTACGCCTCATATTCGTCCGTAAAAAGATCGGGGGCCTATCTGTGCTCTGAAGCCTCCCAGCGTGAGCCTCCGTGCCAGCGGTGATGGACGCCAGTGCCAAAGTCTGGATGTTTGGCTCTTTTCTTGCCCTGGATCAATACCAATGTATCCATGGAGTCATATATTCCGAACACCTCTAAGCAGCTAGAATCCTTGAGCTTGACGAACCATCATTTTGTGTATTTTTGAACGCAAAAAAAAAAAAAACTTAAGTCAGCACATCTAAATTGTAAATTATTTTTTTCTCCATAAAAGACATTTTTGATCCTCTCTCTGCCCCCTCCTGGTCTCCTTTATCCTTCTCTTTCCTATTGAGGGTGTTAAAGTAATACTTTGTGGTAGCTTTGCAAGTGACCTTTTTTTTTATTGTCGTGCTCGTTCACCACTGAATAAAGGCGTGTTTTCATCTGTGGCTGCTCTGTTTAGACTTCAAGGACCGCTGCCCTCCATCTGGCAGGTTAGCATGTTTCCGTGCACCGCGTGTCGAGTTGAACTGACACTCCTGTGCCCTTACACTAAATGGCAGTGAACAGTCCTCTCCCATGAGGTAACTCACCTTGGAAACTCACCCAGCTTGTGCCCTCTATCTCCAATCATCATATAAGTGCTGACTCCACACCCACTTAAGCAAGACCCGTTCATGAAAGCGGTCTTGTTTCACTATTCGGTCATACATGGGGCAAATGAAACATGTAATACGAAGGTCTCATGGTCTGGTCTGGACACTTCCGACACAAGTTCAAATGAAGATCGCTTGAGAAGTGGGAATAAAGAATGGCTCACAAATAGAAACACGTACATCGTCCTGCGGTTTCATCATACCACTCAATAAGACAGAACCAGGCCCCAGTTCCATACTTAAAAGATATGGTTCAACTACATCACCGAGCTACTCTTACATCACTGCAAATGACTTTTATTCCCCTATTCTCTAAATTCTTTGCTATATGATATTGTGTATTCTACACGTTGCTCCGCACGCGTTGGGGCTAGTGTTCATGTCAAAATAGTTAGGTTTCAGGTTCCGGTGTTCAGAGTATATTGTTTATCTCTGCTTTAAAACATTATTGAGGCTGAGTAAATGGCCTTCAAACAGCTGTGTGTAAATAATGGGTTTAGCTAGAGAACCCACCCTGCGTTATACACTGAGGCAAGACGCTTGTTTTTAGACAAGGTCTTGGAGGCTTTTGTTACAAAACAAAATTCCACACGTGCAGCAACGGTAGCACCTCTGTACTTCAGGTAATTGACCAGGGGTCTCAGTCTCTCACCTTAGATTTCCCAGGAACCATATGTCTAATTTATTCAGCAGATTTCTTGGCTGCTCGTTTCAGAGACTGTTCTTCCATTTTACGCTGTTGAAACCTACACGTACCACTGCAGGTGAATTGAGGGCCTTGACAAGCACCTTACAGCGTCCCAGAAGAGCAGACATCACAAGCAAAACCCTTATTTAACACCCAATAAATGTAGCTCTAGAAACCATTGAGCTGTTTTCAGTACAAGACATAAATTTAGGTCCAACCTGGTTGGCGGTGGCAGATTGTACAGATCAGCAAAAGATGCACCCGAGGTTGATTGGAAAAAGGTGGCTGCGTTTCTCTTCTGCACCCGTCTCGTATGTAACCCCCACAATCCTGCTGTTAGCAACAAGATCGGCACACACGAAGACTTCACTGTGAGGCTAGTTGTCTTCTCTCTGCCCTACTCTCCATCCTTAACCTTAACCAATCACAGGGCCTGAACACCGGCATCCGTAGGCGACACCCCATGTGAGAAGCAAGAGGTCTATGGAAGTTCTAAGGGGTTTCTGATAGTACCTACTGAAAAGTCTGCAGTTCTACTTCAAAATAAAAAGGTGTTTTTTTTGTTTTTTTCATGACCTGTCACTGGTGATTGTGCCAGGAATGCGGTATGAATCTGGAATAGTTTGAAATCTGTATATTCAAACAACAGAGGAATTGTTTTAACAATATGTGCATTAACATCAGGATCATATCCAATAAGTGTCAGATTAATCAACACAAGAGAAAGACACCACTGTACAGACTCTATCCACAGGAACAGAATAAGGGGAAAGACACTAGCGTATCCCTTTCCTTCCATTGAGCTCTGTTCCTCCTATAAACCCAGATCACAATATGGGGAGCCTCAGTGGCTACTGTGCAGGACCACCGATGTGGCGAATAGCACGACTGTGGCTTTCTAGAGCGTCTTAGCCCCTACGAGCAGAATGGATTTACGGTAACTTTCCGACATACCGTTCACAGCTTGGACTCTTGGTCAAGGCTGCCATTTGTCCCTGCTGAGCATCAAAACCACTGTACCTGGGGCCCAAGTACCTACAGAAACCCTAGGATTATTAAATGATAAATCAAACAGACACATTTAGTGGCTGAACAGAAAATATTGGCATTGGCCCGTGATCAAATTTCTTTTTAATTTAATTCATACAGTGAGACGCGCATACTGGTGGCTTGATGACCGTGGATCGGCTTCCAGTTTATTATGCTAATGTTCTTTTCTCCTCTGTAGTGTAAGGATAGGGTAAGCTCTCCTGCACATTCACCACCAGTGTTGCAATACTATAGTGCAGCCCGCAGTGCCCAGGGCAACAATAGCGAGTAGGGGGTTATCAAATATCAAACTATTATTTGAAGAACACTGAGTAAGTTATCTTTAAGTTCAGTGTAACTAACACTTTGACGATGCCTACCTCAGCAGGCTGCTTCTCCAGCAGCTCTGCTTTTGATTGAAGAGAAACCATTCTTTCAGATTTGTGTGATAAAAACATATGGCCAGTATATCTCACAAAGGAATTATATAACATGGCAGAAACAAAAATGACTTATTCTTTTTTTTTTTTCAAGACTTTTGACTTTGATTTTGGGAGGGTTTTAATGATGATTAGCAGGACATTTTACTTAATAAAATATCACTTTGTCATTATATATCTCCAACAGTCTAGGTCTAACATTATATGCCTTTCATATCCTGGTATCACGTTAGCATAGGGCATATAGGTACTTTCATTACTTGGTTTGGTTGATTGGACTGGATTTCAGTTCTCTGAGAGGGATTCTTTGAGCCAAATTCACCAAGTGCCACCCAGGCACATAGCTAATTTATTAGGGAAGACTGATTACAGCGCTACTATTAGAGTCTGGATTTTTGCGACCAAAGTACGGAACGCCCTCAACACCTCTCTTTGGTCTCCATGCCCTGGCTCCTTTCGATGGCACACCCACACATGATATTAAGAGAAGCCAGAGCAAACATGCCGGGGCGGACCACAGGGCTACTCACAGCCCATGCACCATTCTTCTGAAGCTGAACCTGATGCGATCCTATTTTTTTCAGCAGCTTGTCAGATACCCTTCAGAGATGTAATCTCAGAGAAAAACTGTTGTCACCGTTTCGTATGGCGCTTGCCTTCTTTGACTGACAAATGACAACCTCAGTGCGTGGGTTGGGGATGCGTGCTGGCAGCTCCCTCAGGCATTGAGGTGGTGGACTTACATCAACAGCCAGACAATATATGAAATCAATTCACAGGTAAAGCACCTGGACATGGCAACTGTGGTAAAGCTGTAAGTGCAGTAACCACACGTATTAAAGTGTAAATGCAGTACGTAAGCTATAACTGAATGACAGGCTAATGCAACCTCCTATTTTATTTTATTTTTTTTTAATCCAAAATTAAGCTAAATGCCACCATATAAGTACTTGAGCAGACTTTTTGGAGTTCATATTTATATATCTATGTTGTTCACCATATATATACATATACTGGTTTTGAAAAAATGTTGCTATGACAGCTTTCACCCTTTCTGTGCCCACTGTGAGGGTTTCAGGAAGAGGAAGTCCTTTCAGTCGGCCAGGAATGCACCTGCAGTTTGATTGACATGGCTCAATGTGAATCAGGGTACTTTGTACAACTAGGGTGTGAAGAATATTATCAAAGTACCTAAAGTTGATGAATGAATCTGTTAAGGACGTACAATAAGCCCAAGGAACAATGTGTGTTAGCCAAACCATCTTGACAATAGCCTGATCTCATCTGATGTCTGAAGCTCAGCAGAGTTGAGCCAATGGGCCTGTTTATATATGTGGGAGATGGGAGACCACTGGGAATAAGAGGCTGCTTTTAGTGGGGCACGCTGGTTAGTAGTGCATAATATTGTTATGGTCTTAGGCAGATATCACCCCACCTGGCCTATGTGGTAATGTGGGAATGATTGGTAGTGGTTGGAAGGGCCAATGATGCAGATTGCAGCCTGACTGGCAGTCAGTTCTACCCCAGGGCAGATGTGGCTACAATAGTAGCTTACCACCACACTTGATGGGGAATTGAATCAATAATGCAATTGAACAACTATGGATTGTTAGGTGTGGGTGGAGAGACCAGTTTTCTCTTTAAAAACTTTCTGTTGCTGGTGCGACACCTATTTAGTATTTAGTTCTAATCATGCTTGCTTCTCTTTGGACTCTGTCTTGGACATTACTCAGTCATTCATTTTCTTTGACGTTTGACATTTAAAACGTTTTAATGCTCTAGGAAACACAACCACTTAAAATATACTTCTATACATTTTTATTTCTGAGGCCACTTTTTCCCAAGGTTTACAGACAAAATGAATTAAAACAACAGCCTTAGAAGTTGCAGTCCAGTCCACCACTTTATAAAATGGAATTACCCCTGACCGCAAAGAAAACAAAAGATGGCAAAAGTTTATTTTCCTGTGGTGAGACCTTTCAACAGAGCCATTATTAACTTGCACCGTCTCATCTTAAAGTTACCTCAATCAAGGGCTTCAGCCCCACTGAGAGAGGGCATATTACAGCACTGTGTAATGCACTTTCACATTACAATTAGTGAAACATTTTGTGTATTTTGCTTAAGGCAGGAAGGAACATCGCTTCAGGGTTTTCGTGCAGCAAACCTGGCGAGCACATTGAATTCTGAGTTTTTTTTTATATGCATTTAATTTATCTCTTTATATTCAAATGTTTGTTTAACTCATCTAAATCTCAATACATTGGCGTCATCTATTCCTTGAAACAGAAGAAACACCACAGAGGATTTAGTAAAGAGCAGTATGTGTTTGTTTTTGTATGTGCCCTCAAAGAGCTGTAAGTGACCAGTGTGTGGTCCAGGCACTGCTCTTGGCTCCTGACCACTGCTGGCGTTCACTGCATCTGTGGCAGAAACAGCTAGAGGCAAAGCCACATCGTCCCGCTCAGCAGGCGACAGATTCCATGACTTTCCATAGCTCCACGTTGCCATGCCAACAGGACCTGGCAACAGGCACATTGTCCCCGATCTGCATTCTGCACACCTGGCCCCCAAGAGTCCAGACTCTCTCCTCCCCCTGTCACTGTGTGATGACAGGTCATTTACAACTCAGTGTTTGTGTGTTTTTAAGAGTTATTGGGCCCAGCTAAAGAAACACAGCCACTGGACCTCCTGTGTGTTGCTCTATCCAAACCGAGCTGAGAACCTTCACACTGCACAGTTACACACTTTGAATTACTCCACATGGAAACCCTCCAAGTGACATAACACATAAAGTGACAACAAGTTTTTGTTGTTCATATGTTTGTTTTCTAGTATATTTTGAGCTTTGGAGGTCTATGAATCTGTTAACTTACTGAATTGTCCTAACCTAACCAGGCTCATTTTTCCATGCTTGGCTGAAAAAATACATCTCAGAATAGATTTTGTCTCAATATTGCCAATTGAATAGTGCACTGCAATCTATGCATCTATGACCTAAAATCTTGTTTTCACGATTTTTTTTACTTTCTGTAATGTGTTTTCTTTATGTAATCAAATAGGAAAGTTAGAAACCTGATAGTTTTAAGTGCTAAAATGCAGGTTATAAAATTCAGATTTTACTTTGTTTATCTTGGCAAATCATTTCAAAAAGAAGCCAAACTTTCTTGCAAATTGGAGAATGCACTGGTGAGCTTTTTGGTGCTTAAGAGGAATTATTACAACGTTGTCGGCGCCACCATGATATCTAGTCTAGCAGTACAGCAAACACAGGCTCACACATGAAGGGGTGGAGTAATGCTTCTGGAAGCAGAGAAACATGATTTGTGTATGGATGTCCAGCATGTGAACAGCTTGATGAATGGGTGACTAGAGAAACAGGCAAATCCTTATTAGTGTGTAAAGAAGCTGCAGACTGCCAGCTGAGAGGGATGCGTGGGCATGTCCTCTCTTGTAAGTGATCAGTGTTTTTTGACTGTCTGGTAGGAAGGAAGTCCTTATTAATGTTGAAGAGAAGGCCATGGCTCAGCAACCTCAGGCATGCTCGCCCACACACACTAATGTACTACTGCATCCAGTAGCACAGGCCTGTGCCCACGGAGCTTCATTACTGTATGAGGACATAACACAAGTCCAGTTACCATATATACAACTGGTGAAGGTGTTAAAAACTGTCGAACATCTTTTGAACCCGCCTTTATGCTGGTCTTTTAAAATATGTCATAACACGCTATGTTAGGTTTAGTTTAGTTCAGTTTTATAGCAGAAGAAAAGTTCTGTCAAATGGACAAAAGTTTTTGAGTGAAGATGTTTCACACCGCTCATTCAAGTGACTGAAGAAGCTACTTGGGGGAACGGCGAAATGTCTTCACTCCAAAACGTTTGTCCAGTTGACAGAATAGAATTTTTCTACCTGGATGACTGAGGGATTACACATATCTTAGTTCAGTTTAGTTTAACTTGAGGAAAGGTCTGATCTTATGGACAAAAAAGCAAAATAAAAACCAGTATCATGTAGAGCAGATTAAAAGGAACATTTTAAAACCAAAATGATGAGCCTGACAGCAGCAGTTATGGAGAGGGGCAACAACTTTTTCAATAGAAAGTGAATTGGGAAGGTGAGCTAACTCTGTCCTTTTAAATACATCTATGTGCTTAACCCATCGTTCCTCTAAATACATTTAACCATACAAATATCTTTGTGAAACACATCACACCTAAGAAGTCTCTTTTCTCCCGTCATAAACACTAAGTTTACAGCAGTATTTGCACTCCGTAATCCTGGCTTACATCAAAGCTTTGCACTCATGGGGTCACTTTAATAAAAACATATTAGGCCTGCCTCACTGTTTCCAAACAGCTAACCCAGCCATCTAAGAGAACAGGATCTCAGCATGAAATAGTGACACTTTATGAACAAGTCTTACAAAACAAACAGAGCTATTTTCCTCTTGCTCATATGGCACCCAAGAAAGTACCAGATTATACTATGTCAGTTACCTTACAAGATAAATTCCTGCAATATTTGCGGGAATGTATCTATTAAGAATCCATCTTGTTACGTGATTTCTCCGCTTGTTTCTTCTGTTATGCCCACTCAGCTTGAAGTATTCAGCAGGAATGTTCCACATTTTCCCATTTGTGACACATATAAATCTGGCTTTGCTAGGTTAAGTTGTCAGAGCATTAAGCAAACAGATTTAATACTATCTTCCTTCCTTTTGCTTTGCTCTGAAAAGGATGCTGCTGAAGAAACCTTCGGCAAATCTTCGTCTTGGTTTTAGACCAGATTTTGACAGAAAAGAAAGTGGCACAGGACTGCTATTACACTCCGGTTCACTTACCATATGCCCAGCATGTAGCTCTGTTAAAGAATTATAAGAATATGTTTTATCTTGTGTATAGAAGTAAGTTTTTTTTTTTTAGCAAAAAATGATGAGTTAGAGGTAATTACTAAAGAGTCTATTCTGGTTAGAACAGCCATAATCTCTGAAAATGTTCCCATTTCCAAAAGCTGAAAATTGAGAGGTGCAAAGTGAGGGTGAGGAATATGTATGCCAGTCCCTGTGCCCTGGTGAGTGCGAGGCGGGTGGCCTTTTTTAAGCAGGAAAACGCTGTCCAGAGGCAGTCTTCAATGGTCATATTCAACGGCCAAGAGCTGCTAGCTCTTAGCATGTCTCAGGGTCGGCAGAGAGGACAAGAGCACTCAACAAGGTCTAGTATGCATTGAGTCGCAGTCCATTTAAAATAACTAATGGATAAATAAATACAGGACCCAGGTTTCACTGTACAGTAATTGGTCAGGAAACCAGCAGAGACAAGCTCATTTACAGTAAAATGGATCAGCTTTGAGTTGGTGAAGTGCACTTGGCTCAGAGAGAACCATCAGAGTGATCTGGAAATTGCATGTTTACAAATACTCACTAACACATTGCACAAGAAAATGTTTTCACTAATTACAATAGCAATTTCTAGCAGCACTGATAAACTGTGGTTACTGCACTGTGTACTGTAAACTGTACATTTTCAATGTCTATACAAACACACAGCCACACACATAAAGGTGGGTAGAATAGCCAAAAATTGAATAACATTGATTCATCATAATTATCACTGAAGTAAAAAAACAAAACACAAGTTGACAGAGGAAAGAAATTCCTCAAGTAGAGTAAAAAGTGTATACTTGGGGAACAAAAAATACTGCTCACAAACTGATATTTTAAGAGTGACACTGAAAAAAATAAAACAAATAAAAATACAATCACAACAGAAGGAGCTGCAGAGCAAGAAACACAAATGTTAAAATCCTTCAATACTGTCAAAATAAAGCTTACTCCAGGTGGGTTAAGTAACCAAAACTTTTATCCAGTGTACTGTAAAATATATTACTCAAGTAGGAGCAAAAGTATGTGTGTGAGATTTTAGACTTTTTTTAAATTTTATTTAAAAGCTATTCAAATAATATAACTAAGAAAATGGACCTACCCACCACCTCTGCACACAAACATACACACACACACCACACACAACACACACACCACACACCACACACACACACACCACACACACACACCACATACCCACACACACCCACACACACCACACCACACACACACACACACCACCCACACACACCACACACACACACACAACACACACACACACAACACAAACCCACACACACAGTGGTTTGTCTGGCCAACCCTGTTGACCAGTGGCTAAGCTGTGGCTGCACGCTGGACGCCCCAAAGCACTCATTAACGATTTTGAGCCTGCTCTTCACTTATGTAAACAAAACAGACTGAGCCCGTCATTACCGTAACGCCATGTGTGTGTGGTCTACTCGATTAGGACCTCTATTGATTCTTCAATTTTCACAGAAACGAAGCAAGAAAAAGAAAAAAAAAGAAACCCTTCAATTTGCCTTTGCAAAAGACATGCAGCACAGACACACATTTCCAATGGTTCCATTTTTCATATGCTTTCTGACCCTCTTGGTAGTGGCAGCAGCACCTAAAGCATGTTCCCAGCCAAAGCCACCACAAACCTCAAAACATAAAAACAGCACAGTAGTTTTACACTGCATGTAAAATGCCACCATAACCAACTCCTCGCCATTAGCCCGTTCTGCCTCTGAGACAGAACTCTCTTTGCAAGGAGGAGCAGAGCGGAGTCAAATGTAAGCTGTGCTGTGTGATCTTTGGCAGTCACACACCAAGTGTTATGGTAAGGTTTTGGGGTGATAGGTCAGAGGCAAATGTGTGTGTGTGGGGACTTTGTGGAGTAAGAAAAGAGACATACAGCTTGCATAACAAAACATATCGGCATGGTAAAAGACAGATTTAATCTGGTTTGTTCATCCTTAATAGTGTGTTATTTGTTTATTAATGAGTAGGAAATACTTTTTTTTTAAATGAAAAATGCCAATAGTTTATTAGACTGATACTGATGGCTATTTTAGCTTTGAAAAGCAGTAACATATAAGAAAGATGCTCTTGTAGTGGGCATTTTGTAAAGTCGGGGCAATAAGAATTGTAAGACAAATATCCGCTACAGATGTGGTGGTTAACACACTGTGCTTAGATGAGAACCAGCTTTGCCGAGTAGGAATTATTTTCATTTTAGCAATGGATTTTACTAGCAAAATGTCCAATGGTAGATATTTCCTGTCTGAAAAATAATAATTTAATGATACCTATGCTCAGGAACAAGTCTGGACAACATGCTTTTGTCCAACTGGGACCTCCCAGACTTACTGTCTCCAAGAGCTTGACATTTATGGTTAACATTTAAAAAAAATAGTTGTAATAAAAATGAGACCCAAAGCTTTACCTGCAATATTATCATATATCAAAACCAGTCAGTAAACAGACAAATGTTTTACGTTTTATAACCCTGAGAAGGGTGAGGTAATGCTGAGGAGGATGTATTGCCCCTTAAAAAAAACATGCACGCAGCCTTCTCTGGCTCTCAGTACTATCCCTCATACCTGTACCTAACAAATGCTGCTACCCATCATTCATAATCAACAAAACACTTCTTACTATTAATCACTAAAGCAATACAATAGAGAAACTTAATATAAAAAAGGTTATACAATTATACAACTATAGAGAATAAGTATTATGTTTTGTGATAAACGCATATAAGATATACCTGAAGGCAGACGTTCTATGGACTAATGCCCAAAGACTGTTCTACCATCAGTTAGCACTGGGTTTAGCAAGAGGCACAGATAATCCTCTGACTAAATGTCGTATTTGTCTTATGCACTTGTAAAACAGAGATTATGATAGTATGTGCTGAAATTAGCCAGAAGAAGGTTAAAAGGGACATCCTGATGCAATAGTTTTATGAATGGTAGTTGTGAAGCATTAGACATTTTAAAACATGTCTATATTAAGATTATGTGAAATGGTCTGTAACTTGAAAAAACATTTAAGTTCACTGGCGTTAAGTTTATAAAAGAAATATTGAGGTTACCCAGCATAACAGTGTAGACCAGAGACTAAGAGATCAAAGCCTTGAGTTTTGACAATAAGTTACAAAGAATTATAATTTACATTATGAGATTATATTACAACTTTATTGTGTTAAATAAGGACTTTTAAAGTTACGGCAGATACCATAAGTATTAGTTGAAGCTGTGCTGGCAATTCCCAGTATTGATTAAGGCAGTCAAAGCTATGAAACAAACAGCATGGATAAAATTTGGTCTGTTACTCTGATAAAGTGCGGTGCCTAAGTAAGGGTGTCATGTATATTTTCACAGTAATCTCTATAGGCACACAGATTTTACATTTAAAGATAATATTTTAAACTTGGGAGAGGCATAGTAGCACGATATGTGTAGATAGATATAAAAAATCATTCTTCAGTCTTGAGCTATCATGAAGCAAAAAGCAGCCTTTCCTGGCTCTGCCCTGCATGGTTTGGTCTGCCAGGAACTGGAATTTTTTCAGGTGAGGTACTTGCAAAATGGATTTCAATTTAGCTGTTTCTTCCATAGCCAAATGTTCAAGTCATGGATGTTGAAGGCAGACATCAATGAAAATGAAGAGCCAAGCCAAAGCCTATATTATACCAACCCCCTCCTGAGAATATGTGGGGTCTTGACTCAAGTAAATAGTGAGCCCTGTATTGAGTTATGAGGCTTCGCTAAAAAAAAAAAAAAACACAAATCATCACCGAATAAAGCATATTTATGAAATTAATTAAAATGGAAATTGCAACAATGTGTAGGCTTTGATTGTAACAAGATACACTTTCTTCATCCAGGCCAGGTATGCCATCGCAATACATGCACACACACACACACACACACACACGCACACACACACAGACACACACACACACACACACACACACACACACACACACACACACACACACACACAACACACACACACACACACACACACACACACACATATAAACATATATATATATATGTGTATATATATATATATGAATATATATATATATATATATATATATATATATACGTATATATATATATAGATGTGTGTGTGTGTGTGTGTGTGATATATATATATATGTATATATATGTATATATATATGTATATATAGTA
This sequence comes from Periophthalmus modestus, assembly GCA_019594935.1. Taxonomy (NCBI): domain Eukaryota; kingdom Metazoa; phylum Chordata; class Actinopteri; order Gobiiformes; family Gobiidae; genus Periophthalmus; species Periophthalmus modestus. Next base: position 22,944,902 of record JAIEZT010001390.1, on the reverse strand, counting down.
TATATTTAATATACATACACAGACATATATAAAATATCTAGATATATATATATATATATATATATATATAGTATATAGATATATATATATATATATATATATATATATATATATATCTATATATATATAAATATATATATATAGATTATATATTATACATACATATCATATTTGCTTCAGTCTCAATTCTCATGATTTTTCTCTAAACAATGATTTTTCAATAATGATTTGCTTAATGATGGATTTTAAATAGAAATGTTTTACTGGTGAAAGCAAAGCTCTGTTTCCTAAAAAGGTCTATGCAAGGCCACAATTTAAACCCACTGTTAACCATTCGGTGGTGATGCTGGAGTTTGCTGAGGCAAAGTGATGAGAAGTTGAATGATCTCTGCAGCACTGTGGCTTGACTTTCTCTGAGGTTAGGTCACTCTCCCTGGGGAAAGTGGTTAGGCTCCTGTTACTTGGGAGTAACCCTGCCCCTCCCCTTGAATCCTCCCTGTGTGGTAAAACTCATGGCTGCTTCCATTACTGCTCCTCCATTCTGACCCTCTATCACAATATTACTATATGAAAATCAAGCTTTAAACCTATCAGTCACCCAATAATGATGAGGTTTTGGATGTTGCTGTAAAGGACCACCTTCTTCTCCACCAGCACAGCGGTGTGATTGAAGGGGTTGAAGAGGTCTTGAGGGCTGGGAGATTGGGGAGGTGTTAGAACTAGGTCTAATGGGCAGGAGCACCTACGGAGCAGTTAAACTTTCTGTCGGTCCCACAGTCAGACAGAAAGAGCTTGCTCACAGTGTTGAACCTCACTCTCTGCTCTTCTCGAAGTCTGGCACAACAAAGTGCTTCTGCAACACCTGATGAGACGACCTGCGGAGCTGCTCTGTAGCTGAGGGCTGCTAATGCTCTTTCTATCTATATCTTACTTTTAAATGGGGCATTGGATGGACATAAATAGTGCAACACTCACTGTTGGGAGGCAAAATGAATGGAGCTTCTTCAGAGGAAAATTCCCTGGGTTTTCATCACATCAGTGGATCTCAATTTGTTTTGAATAATGGAACAATGTTGGACAGAATAACTTTTTGAAACATCTACAATTTGGCAAACATGTAAGTGCATGTTCTTTGTTTATTAATACAATTTTACAAATACACAGTATATACAGTCATTTATAATGTGGAAATAAAAAAGGCTTTGTAACAGTTTTGAATTTAAATAATTATGAAATAAACACCAAACAATATTTTGTGCTGTTATTTTTTAGGTTGTGCACTGTAAGCAATCTACATCAGTGGAGTTGGCTCTCTTTTTGCTTTTAGCTCCGCTGACTCTTATGGAAGGCCATTTGATACATATCGGAGCAGAATGTGAGTATATGCCAATTTTATTAAACATTATCAATAATACACATTATATATTTTTACATAGTTATCTTTCTCTTAGCGCCTCGGATTCTTTGAAGTCTTGAGTTCAAACTTTGAACAGAAACTTAGAAACTTGTTTATCTTGCTTCCATGTACAAGTAGCTGTATCTGTTTTGTATTAATATCAGTGTTAACAATATGAACTGTTATTATACTGACTTTTAATCAATAGGCATAGATCAAAGCTTGGACTTCATATGCTATGATTTAGATTTAATCTGATTTGTCTTTCTGTTTGGTTTAGACGGAGGTCCAGTAAAGTCATGTCCAGCTAATGCATGACAAAGGGCGCTCCTTGCAGGAGTTGAAGCGTCCGCTTGTGGATACAGGACCTGTTAGAGAAGGTGCATACAGCTGGGGAAAATGATCCGCACATGAGCAGGACATCAAGCCAAACATACAGTGAAGTTCTGTCCCTCAAAAGCCCCAGGGGGGCTACCAAAGACCTTTTCAGAGAGGTATGGGCTAGATAGCCCTGTACTACACAAGAGGACCAACAAGGCTGTGGCATATAAGGACCAAACACTAAAAGCTGGCCATCAAGAAGAAGAAGAAGGTGCGCCTTGGCAGACCGCAGAGAGAGTGACAAGAAACGACGAAAAACGCGGTCAGTCAGAACAGAGGGTTTTGGATGAAACTCAGTAGAGTTCTGCATTGACAATAAAACAAGTTCAGCTGGGCTGAGGTTGAAGACATTCAGTCTATGATACAAGTGACTGCAGAAGGACTAAGTGCCAATTGTATGTTGGAACTTTATAAATCAATATCTTGGTCAATATTTAATTCAAAGTACACTTTTTCAATTTTTTAATGATTAATCCAAATGTGTTCTGGTGCTTAAATGCATGATGCACAACAGTATGCTTCTTTATTTTTGGACAAATCATTTGCCACCATCATTTGTTCAGACATAGTAATTTAAATCATTCTAATGTGTGTATTTATTTTCTGAATGTATGTGGTGCTGCTGACTGATTCAAATGTGCACTTTACTTTTAACTGTTTTTTATGACTAAGTTTACAAGTTTCTTTGGTTCTTTTGCCATTGTAAATCCTTTTTGGACTGTTAATTCTGTCTGTCTCCATCCACTAAGCCCAGTGTTGGAGTTGTCAGAAATAATAATGTTTAATGGCACTGAGGGTCCAGTAAATAATCAAAACAGTAAAATGTATCACTATACATGTTTATATATATTGATGCGATGTGTGTGTTATGTGTCAAGTTTTGAAAGATACAATTGGACAACGGTGTGTAAGCAGTGGGGCATGGGTGGGGGGTGGCTGTGTGTAACATAATCCACCAATCAGAGTAGTATGTCTCATATTACCGGTACAATTATATAGTGACCTGGCTCACTGGGTACTGTATGCAATGTGTTAATTGTTTTAGATCAAGCACTCAAATTGTAAGAAAACTTTTACATATAGAAAACTGTTGTAAGACGTGGTAAAATGAACAGTGTAAAAACATTGAATCACGTGAGAATTTCTGCCATTTTATAACACTGACATTGGTGACAGAAGGGAAAACAAATGCATCAGTGTCAGCTATATCCTGTGCTAAGAGCAGCAGTGCAGCAAGCACCATTAGCTGACACAGAGTCATAAACACTGCGCACAGCCTGATAAAGCTGTCGTCAGGAGCCAGCAGCTCACACTGAAGAAATCAATCAAAAAATGAACACAGAGATTGATATCTCCGGGAGAGGAACAGGAGTCAAGTCTTTTTCTTATTTTACCTTCTATTGTATTTTTTTTTTTTTCCCCCCACATATTTTGACGTTAACATATAAATATCCTGTGCTTTGGGGATCAAAATTAAGTTTTATGCATATAGCTTTACAAATAGCCCAGGTGTACATGTGTGTGTTTTTTAATTTTTAGGAATAATAAAAACACTTTTAATCACAAGAAGAAAGAGATATATGATAGATATATTATTTCATATATTCCCCTTATAGTCTTTGTTCATTCAACAGCTGGTCTGATCTCTTAAAGCCAAGTCAACCATAATCAATGTGACCCAAGCTCTGTTTGCCTTTCTTTTTCACATTCACCCTTTGCAACGAAACCTGGGAGGCAGTCGTCTTACTAATGAACAGAATGGGAAACTCAGAAAAACGTACATTCAAAATATGAAGGCATTTCTTCATGACAAGTGAGCGTGTGGGGACTAAGAACAACAATGGTAAGTATCGAGTCTTATTCTACCTTAGAGCTACTTCTACTTTAAAAAGCTATTTGAGTAGGAGAAGAGAGCTTCAAAATCCTATATCCTATTACATGGCATAAATACAGTATTTTAAAAATAACTTGGTAACAGCTAGTGCAGATCTGATAGATGTAGTATTGATGATTTTAACCACAGTATAATCTATCAATGTTTTCTTGATGGGTTCATCATTTAAGTGGGGTTACCGATGATAGTCGCCAATGTGAAGAAAGCATTGAAATATCACTTAGTGTAGTCTTTAACACAGTTATTACATGGGTGCAAAGTTGTAAAGTAATATATTATATTTAACTTCTGTAAGGTGTAAAGCGGGAGTATGGCTTCACCCAACACTATGGGCTCATCTTTGCTTGTACCTGTGGGCATATCCTGGGCATTGGACTCTGTGCCAACCTTTGGTATTCTCTCTGTTTGCCAACAACAACTCATTGCGTAAAAACAGACTGGATATCTTACTCCTGAGCATGACCCTGGCAGATTTCCTCACTTCTTCTGCTCATCCTTTTACCCTGCAGTCAGCTGTCAGTTACTCATGCCTTTGGGTGACATCTCCTGTAAAGTGTACCAGTTCCTTCTGGCTTTCAGCCTGGCAGCCAGCACTTTATTCACTGTGTGCTGTGTCAATGACACGTGCCATGATCATCACAAAACCCTACCAGCACCCCACAATGGACCTGGTCATCTTTTATGTTGTTCTGGTTTGGGCTTTAAGCTTCTTCATTAGGCCTACCACATGCGGATGTTTGCACCAAAGAGAGTTTTGAGTCCGAGTCTGGCCAACTTCACCTGTCTGCCTTCCAACTATTCATGAGCATCACTACCAAGTGGTGCTCAGCCAGTTTGTACTTTACTACTTTATTCCAATGCTGGTCATTGCCTTCAACTATGTGCGCTTGGCTGTTTTCTTCACAAGAGCCCTGTAATGTCAGGTCAAGTGCCAGGAACACCCGGCGTGCTCTCTCATGGTGTTGCCTGGCCGCTGCTACCTTCTCTGTGTGCTGGCTGCCTGGCTATGTTCTGGAGCTGTGTGTTACCTGGGACAGTATCGACACGGACAGGCCTGGGAGATCTTCTATTTCATCGGCACAGTGCTGCAGTACCTGCACCCCTGCATCAACCGGTGCTTTATGTGCTTCTCTCCAAGCGCTGCACCCGCCACCGGAGGGCGATCTGTCTCTTCAACTGCAACAGAAACAGAGTACAGCCACAAGTCAATCAGTGTCACTGACAGCCTTTAGACTCTAAACAATTAGATGCATCTTGTGGTTCTTAATGTATTATGCCAAATTATTTTACCAATGTATTTCTAATTTTGATGTCAGAGGCAGCTATTTTAAATGAGGATTTAAGTCAGTATTTTGTGAAGTATTTTTATTAGGCTAGCGATTGCACACACAATTTGATTAATGAAAGATCATAATCTTCACTGACAGCCAGCATACCACATGTGGCCACTATAGCCCATCCATACACAAAAGAGAAATGTCTTTTATTCCTGTTGCTGACTGATCTTGATGATTTTATATTTGACTAGTAATTACTGCAATTTTAGTGTTTTCAAGTTTCTTACTGTGGTTCACGCGCTCATTAGGCTTAATGTTGCACTTTTCACTTAATATTACATTTAATCTAGTCTAGTATGAGTGCATGTATGAGTGTGAGATGGGGAGTAAGTGTATCTCACAGATTCCATTATCAGTTATGGTGTCGTTTATATTATATATATAGATATATAAATATATAATAATATTATATAGATATACTATATATCTATAGTATATAATATATATATATATATATTGATATCTATATATATATATATATATATATTAATATATATATATATGATATATATATATATATATATAAAATATACCATAATCTCTGATATAGAAAAACCCTTGATATGGAATTGATAACTTACACCAGCTCATACATGCACTCATATACTAGACTAGATTAAATGTTATATTAAGTGAAAAGTGCAACATTAAGCCTAAATTGAGTGAACCACAGTAAGAAACAAATGAAAACACTAAAATGCAGTAATTACTAGTCAAATATAAAATCATCAAGAATAGAGTCAGCACAAGGAATAAAAGACATTTCTCTTTGTGTATGGCTATAGTGGCACATGTGGTATGTGGCTGTCCAGTGAAGATTTGATCTTTCATTAATCAAATTGTGTGTGCAATCGCTAGCCTAATAAAAAATACTTCACAAATAATGTGACTTAAATCCTCATTTAAAATAGCTGCCTTCTGACATCAAAATTAGAAATACATTGGTAAAATAATTTGGCATAATACATTAAGAACCACAAAGATGCATCTAATTGTTTAGAGTCTAAAGGCTGTCAGTGACACTGATGACTTGTGGCTGTACTCTGTTTCTGTTGCAGTTGAAGAGACAGATCGCCCTCCGGTGGCGGTAGCGCTTGGAGAGAAGCACCATAAAGCACAGGGTTGATGCAGGGGTGCAGGTACTGCAGCACTGTGGCAGATGAAATAGAAGATCTCCCAGGCCTGTCCCGTGTCGATACTGTCCCAGGTAAACACACAGCTCCAGAACATAGCCAGGCAGCCAGCACACAGAGAAGGTAGCAGCGGCCAGGAACACCATGAGAGAGAGGCACGCCGGGTGTTCCTGGCACTTGACACTGACATTACAGGGCTCTTGTGAAGAAAAACAGCCAAGCGCACATAGTTGAAGGCAATGACCAGCATTGGAATAAAGTAGTAAAGTACCAAACTGGCTGAGCACCACTTGGTAGTGATGCTCATGAATAGTTGGAAGGCAGAAGGTGAAGTTGGCCAGACTCGGACTCAAGCTCTCTTTGGTGGCAAACATCCGCAGTGGTAGGCTAATGAAGAAGCTTAAAGCCCAAACCAGAACAAACATAAAGATGACCAGGTCCATTGTGGTGGCTGGTAGGTGTTTGTGATGATCATGGCACGTGTCATTGACACAGCACACAGGGAATAAGTGCTGGCTGCCAGGCTGAAAGCCAGAAGAAACTGGTACACTTTACAGGAGATGTCACCCAAAGGCATGAGTAACTGACAGCTGACTGCAGGGTAAAAGGGATGAGCAGAAGAGTGAGGAAATCTGCCAGGGTCATGCTCAGGAGTAAGATATCCAGTCTGTTTTTTACGCAATGAGTTGTGTTTGGCAAACAGAGAGAATACCAACAGGTTGGCACAGAGTCCAATGCCCAGGATTAATGCCACAGGTACAAGCAAAGATGAGCCCATAAGTTGGTTGGGGAAAGCCATACTCCCGCCTTTACACCTTACAGAAGTTAAATATAATATATTACTTTACAACATTTGCACACATGTAATAACTGTGTTTAAAGACGAACACTAAGTGATATTTCATGCTTTCTTCAACATTGGCGACTATCATGGTAACCCCACTTAAATGATGAAAACCATCAGAAAACATTGATAGATTATACTGTGGGTTAAAATCATCAATACTACATCTATCAGATCTGCACTAGCTGTTACCAAGTTATTATTTAAAATTACTGTATTTATGCCATGTAATAGGATATAGATTTTGAAGCTCTTCTCCTAACTCAAATAGCTTTTTAAAGTAGAAGTAGCTCTAAGGTAGAATAAGACTCGATACTTACCATTGTTGTTCTTAGTCCCCACACACTCACTTGTCATGAAGAAATGCCTCATATTTTGAATGTACGTTTTCTGAGTTTCCCATTCTGTTCATTAGTAAGACGACTGCCTCCCAGGGTTCGTTGCAAAGGGTGAATGTGAAAAAAGAAAGGCAAACAGAGCTTGGGTCACATTGATTATGGTTGACTGGCTTTAAGAGATCAGACCAGCTGTTGAATGAACAAAGACTATAAGGGGAATATATGAATAATATATCATATCATATATTCTCTTTCTTCTTGTGATTAAAAGTGTTTTATTATTTTCCTAAAAATTAAAAAAACACACACATGTACACCTGGGCTATTTGTAAAGCATATGCATAAAAACTAATTTTGATCCCCAAAGCACAGGATAATTTATATGTTAAGTCAAAATATGTGGGGGGGAAAAAAAAAAAAATACAATAGAAGGTTAAAATAAGAAAAAGACTTGACTCCTGTTCCTCTCCCGGAGATATCAATCTCTGTGTTCATTTTTTGATTGATTTCTTCAGTGTGAGCTGCTGGCTCCTGACGACAGCTTTATCAGGCTGTGCGCAGTGTTTATGGACTCTGTGTCAGCTAATGGTGCTTGCTGCACTGCTGCTCTTAGCACAGGATATAGCTGACACTGATGCATTTGTTTTCCTTCTGTCACCAATGTCAGTGTTGTAAAAAATGGCAGAAATTCTCACGTGATTCAATGTTTTTACACTGTTCATTTTACGTCTTACAACAGTTTTTCTATATGTAAAAGTTTTTCTTACAATTTGAGTGCTTGATCTAAAACAATTAACACATTGCATACAGTACCCAGTGAGCCAGGTCACTATATAATTGTACCGGTAATATGAGTGGACATACTACTCTCTGATTGGTGGATTATGTTACACACAGCGCCACCCCCCCACCCATGCCCCACTGCTTACACACCGTTGTCCAATTGTATCTTTCAAACTTGACACATAACACACACATCGCATCAAATATAAACATTATTAGTGATACATTTTACTGTTTTGATTATTTACTGGACCCCTCAGTGCATTGAAACATTATTTACTGACAACTCCAACACTGGGCTTAGTGGATGGAGACAGACAGAATTAACAGTCCAAAAAGGATTTACAATGGCAAAAGAACCAAAGAAACTTGTAAACTTAGTCATAAAAAACAGTTAAAAGTAAAGTGCACATTGAATCAGTCAGCAGCACCACATACATTCAGAAAATAAATAACACATTAGAATGATTTAAATTACTATGTCTGAACAAATGATGGTGGCAAATGATTTGTCCAAAAATAAAGAAGCATACTGTTGTGCATCATGCATTTAAGCACCAGAACACATTTGGATTAATCATTAAAAATTGAAAAGTGTACTTTGAATTAAATATTGACCAAAGATATTGATTTATAAAGTTACACCATACAATGGCACTTAGTCCTTCTGCAGTCCACTTGTATCATAGACTGAATGTCTTCAACCTCAGCCCAGCTGAACTTGTTTTTGTCAATGCAGAACTCTACTGAGTTTCATCCAAAACCCTCTGTTCTGACTGACCGCGTTTTTCGTCGTTTCTTTGTCACTCTCTCTGCGTCTGCCAAGGCGCACCTTCTTCTTCTTCTTGATGGCCAGCTTTAGTGTTTGGTCCTTATATGCCACAGCCTTGTTGGTCTCTTGGTGTAGTACAGGGCTATCTAGCCCATACCTCTCTGAAAGGTCTTTGGTAGCCCCTGTTGGGGCTTTTGAGGGACAGAACTTCCACTGTATGTTGGCTTGATGTCCTGCTCATGTGCGGATCATTTTCCCCAGCTGTATGCACCTTCTCTAACAGGTCCTGTATCCACAAGCGACGCTTCAACTCCTGCAAGGAGCGCCCTTTGTCATGCATTAGCTGGACATGACTTACTGACCTCCGTCTAAACCAAACAGAAAGACAAATCAGATTAAATCTAAATCATAGCATATGAAGTCCAAGCTTTGATCTATGCCTATTGATTAAAAGTCAGTATAATAACATTTCATATTGTTAACACTGATATTAATACAAAACAGATACAGCTACTTGTACATGGAAGCAATATAAACAGGTTTTCTAAGTTTTCTGTTCAAAGTTTGAACTCAAGACTTCAAAAGAATCAGAGGCGCTAAGAGAAAGATAACTATGTAAAAATATATAATGTGTATTATTTGATAATGTTTAATAAAATTGCATATACTCACATTCTGCTCCGATATGTATCAAATGGCCTTCCATAAAGAGTCAGCGGAGCTAAAAGCAAAAAGAGAGCCAAACTCCACTGATGTAGATTGCTTACAGTGCACAACCTAAAAATAACAGCACAAAATTATTGTTTGTGTTTATTTCATAATTATTTAAATTCAAAACTTTACAAGCCTTTTTTATTCTCCACATTATAAATGACTGTATATACTGTGTATTTGTAAAATTGTATTAATAAACAAAGAACATGCACTTACATGTTTGCCAAATTGTAGATGTTTCAAAAAGTTATTCTGTCCAACATTGTTCCATTATTCAAAACAAATTGAGATCCACTGATGTGATGAAAACCCAGGGAATTTTCCTCTGAAGAAGCTCCATTCATTTGCCTCCCAACAGTGAGTGTTGCACTATTTATGTCCATCCAATGCCCCATTTAAAAGTAAGATATAGATAGAAAGAGCATTAGCAGCCCTCAGCTACAGAGCAGCTCCCGCAGTCGTCTCATCAGGTGTAGTGCAGAAGCACTTTGTGTGCCAGACTTCGAGAAGAGCAGAGAGTGAGGTTCAACACTGTGAGCAAGCTCTTTCTGTCTGACTGTGGGACCGACAGAAAGTTTAACTGCTCCGTAGGTGCTCCTGCCCATTAGACCTAGTTCTAACACCTCCCCAATCTCCCAGCCCTCAAGACCTCTTCAACCCCTTCAATCACACCTGCTGTGACAAGAAGGTGGTCCTTTACAGCAACATCCAAAACCTCAATCATTATTGGGTGACTGATAGGTTTAAAGATTGATTTTCATAGTAATAATTTGATAGAGGTCAGAATGGAGGAGCAGTAATGGAAGCAGCAGCCATGAGTTACCACACAGGGAGGATTCAAGGGGAGGGGCAGGGTTACTCCCAAGTAAACAGGAGCCTAACCACTTTCCCAGGGGAGAGTGACCATAACCTCAGAGAAAGTCAAGCCACAGTCGCTGCAGATCATTCAATTCTCATCACTTTGCCTCAGCAAACCAGCTCACCACCGAATGGTTACAGTGGGTTTTGTGGCCTTGCATAGACTTTTAGGAAACAGAGCTTTTGCTTTCACCAGTAAACATTTCTATTTAAAATCAATCATTTAAGCAAATCATATTTAAAATCAGTTGTTTAGAGAAAAATAGGAGATTGAGACTGAAGCAAATATGATATGTATGTATATATATATATTATATATATATATATATATATATATATATATAGATATATATATATATATATATATATATATATATATATATATATATATATATATATATATATATATATATATATAATATATATATAGCTATATATATATATATATATATTATAATATATATTATATATATATACATATATACACACCACACACACATATATATATATATATATATATATATACACACATATATATATATGTTATATATATATATGTGTGTGTGTGTGTGTGTGTGTGTGTGTGTGTGTGTGTGTGTGTGTGGTGTGTGTGTGTGTGTGTGTGGGTGTGTGTGTGTGCGTGTGTGTGTGTGTGTGTGTGTGTGCATGTATTGCAGATGGCATACCTGGCCTGGATGAAGAAAGTGTATCTTGTTACAATACAAGCCTACAACATTGTTGCAATTTCCATTTTAATTAAATTGCATAAATATGCTTTATTCGGTGATGATTTGTGTTTTTTTTTTTTTAGCAGAAGCCAATAACTCAATACAGGGCTCACTATTTACTTGAGTCAAGACCCAACATATTCTGCAGGAGGGGGTTGGTATAAATATGCTTTGGCTTGCTTCTTCATTTTCATTGAGTCTGCCTTCAACATCCATGACTTGAACATTTGGCTATGGAAGAAACAGCTAAATTGAATCCATTTTGCAAGTACCTCACCTGAAAAAATTCCAGTTCCTGGCAGACCAAACCATGCAGGGCAAGAGCCAGGAAGGCTGCTTTTGCTTCATGATAGCTCAAGACTGAAGATGATTTTTATATCTATCTACACATATCGTGCTACTATGCCTCTCCCAAGTTTAAAATATTATCTTTAAATGTAAAATCTGTGTGCCTATAGAGATTACTGTGAAAATATACATGACATACCTTACTTAGCAACGCACTTATCAGAGTAACAGACCAAATTTATCCCATGCTGTTTGTTTATAGCTTTGACTGCCTTAATCAATACTGGGAATTGCCAGCAGCTTCAACTAATACTTAATGGTATGCCGTAACTTTAAAAGTCATTATTTAACACAATAAAGTGTAATATAATCTCATAATGTAAATTATAATTCTTTGTAACTTATGTCTAAACTCAAGGCTTTGATCTCTTAGTCTCTGGTCTACACTGTTATGCTGGTAAACCTCAATATTTCTTTTATAAACTTAACCAGTGAACTTAATGTTTTTTCAAGTTACAGACCATTTCACATATCTTAATATAGACATGTTTTAAAATGTCTAATGCTTCACACCTACCAATCATAACTATTGCATCAGGAATGTCCCTTTTACCTTCTTCTGGCTAATTTCAGCACATACTATCATAATCTCTGTTTTACAAGTGCATAAGACAAATACGACATTTAGTCAGAGGATTATCTGTGCCTCTTTGCTAAACCCAGTGCTAACTGATGGTAGAACAGTCTTTGGGCATTTAGTCCATAGAACGTCTGCCTTCAGGTAATATCTTATATGCCGTTTTATCATCAAAAATAATACTTTATTCTCTATAGTTGTATAATTGTATAACATTTATTTTATATTAAGTTTCTCTATTGTATTTGCTTTAGTGATTAATAGTAAGAAGTGTTTTGTTGATTATGAATGATGGTAGCAGCATTTGTTAGGTACAGTATGAGGGATAGTACTGAGAGCCAGAGAAGGCTGCTGCATGTTTTTTTTAAGGGGCATACATCCTCAGCATTACCTCACCCTTCTCAGGGTTATAAAAACGTTTAAACATTTGTCTGTTACTGACTGGTTTGATATATGATAATATTGCAGGTAAAGCTTTGGGTCTCATTTTTTATTTACAACTATTTTTTTTTTAAATGTTAACCATAAATGTCAAGCTCTTGGAGACAGTAAGTCTGGGAGGGTCCCAGTTGGACAAAAGCATGTTGTCCAGACTTGTTCCTGAGCATAGGTACATTAATTATTTATTTTTCAGACAGGAAATATCTACCATTGGACATTTTGCTAGTAAAATCCATTGCTAAAATGAAATAATTCCTACTCGGCAAAGCTGTTCTCATCTAAGCACAGTGTGTTAACACCACATTCTGTAGCGGATATTTGTCTTACAATTCTTATTGCCCAGACTTTACAAAATGCCCACTACAAGAGCATCTTTCTTATATGTTATCTTTTCAAAGCTAAAATAAGCATCAGTATCATTCTAATAAACTATTGGCATTTTTAAATTAAAAAAAAAAGTATTTCCTACTCATTAATAAACAAATAACACACTATTAAGGATGAACAAACCAGATTAAATCTGTCTTTTACCATGCCGATATGTTTGTTATGCAAGCTGTATGTCTCTTTTCTCTACTCCACAAAGTCCCCACACACACACATTTGCCTCTGACCTATCACCCAAAACATTACCATAAACTTGTGTGTGACTGCCAAAGATCACACAGCACAGCTTACATTTTGACTCCGCTCTGCTCCTCCTTGCAAAGAGAGTTCTGTCTCAGAGGCAGAACGGGCTAATGGCGAGGAGTTGGTTATGGTGGCATTTTACATGCAGTGTAAAACTAACTGTGCTGTTTTATGTTTTGAGGTTTGTGGTGGCTTTGGCTGGGAACATGCTTTAGGCTGCTGCCACTACCAAGAGGGTCAGAAGCATATGAAAAATGTGAACCATTTGGAAATGTGTGTCTGTGCTGCATGTCTTTTCAACAGGCAAATTGAAGGGTTTCTTTTTTTTCTTTTTCTTGCTCTAGTTTCTGTGAAAATTGAAGAATCAATAGAGGTCTAATCGAGTAGACCACACACACATGGCGTTACGGTAATGACGGGCTCAGTCTGTTTGTTTACATAAGTGAAGAGCAGGCTCAAATCGTTAATGAGTGCTTTGCGTCCAGCGTGCAGCCACAGCTTAGCCACTGGGTCAACAGGGTTGGCCAGACAAACCACTGTGTGTGTGGTGTGTGTGTGTGTGTGTGTGTGTGTGTGTGTGTGTGTGTGTGTGTGTGTGTGTGTGTGTGTGTTGTGTGTGTGGTGTGTGTGTGTGTGTGTGTGTGTGTGTGTGTGTATGGGTGTGTGTGTGTGTGTGTGTGTATGTGGTGTGTGTGTGTGTGTGTGTGTGTGTGTGTGTGTGTGTGTGTGTGTGTGTGTGTGTGTGTGTATGTTTGTGTGCAGAGGTGGGTAGGTCCATTTTCTTAGTTATATTTATTTGAATAGCTTTTAAATAAAATTTTTAAAAAAAAGTCTAAAATCTCACACATACTTTTGCTCCTACTTGAGTAATATATTTTACAGTACACTTGGATAAAAGTTTTGGTTACTTAACCCACCTGGAGTAAGCTTTATTTTGACAGTATTGAAGGATTTTAACATTTGTGTTTCTTGCTCTGCAGCTCCTTCTGTTGTGATTGTATTTTTATTTGTTTTTATTTTTTTTCAGTTGTCACTCTTAAAATATCAGTTTGTGAGCAGTATTTTTTGTTCCCCAAGTATATACATTTTTACTCTACTTGAGGAATTTCTTTCCTCTGTCAACTTTTTGTTTTGTTTTTTTGAGGAATTTTGATTCTTTCAGTTATTCTCTGTCAACATTTGTTTGTGGGGATACTTTTTTTTTTTCTCTGATGAATCTTCAGTGATTTTACTTGATGATATTATGATGAATCAATGTTATTCAATTTTTGGCTATTCTACCCACCTTTATGTGTGTGGCTGTGTGTTTGTATAGACATTGAAAATGTACAGTTTACAGTACACAGTGCAGTAACCACAGTTTATCAGTGCTGCTAGAAATTGCTATTGTAATTAGTGAAACATTTTCTTGTGCAATGTGTTAGTGAGTATTTAAACATGCAATTTCCAGATCACTCTGATGTTCTCTCTGAGCCAAGTGCACTTCACCAACTCAAAGCTGATCCATTTACTGTAAATGAGCTTGTCTCTGCTGGTTTCCTGACCAATTACTGTACAGTGAACCTGGGTCCTGTATTTATTTATCCATTAGTTATTTTAAATGGACTCGACTCAATGCATAGACCTTGTTGAGTGCTCTTGTCCTCTCTGCCGACCCTGAGACATGCTAAGAGCTAGCAGCTCTTGGCAGTTGAATATGACCATTGAAGACTGCCTCTGGACAGCGTTTTCCTGCTTAAAAAAGGCCACCCGCCTCGCACTCACCAGGGCACAGGGACTGGCATACATATTCCTCACCCTCACTTTGCACCTCTCAATTTTCAGCTTTTGGAAATGGGAACATTTTCAGAAGATTATGGCTGTTCTAACCAGAATAGACTCTTTAGTAATTACCTCTAACTCATCATTTTTTGCTAAAAAAAAAAAACTTACTTCTATACACAAGATAAAACATATTCTTAATTATTTAACAGAGCTACATGCTGGGCATATGGTAAGTGAACCGGGAGTGTAATAGCAGTCCTGTGCCACTTTCTTTTCTGTCAAAATCTGGTCTAAAACCAAGACGAAGATTTGCCGAAGGTTTCTTCAGCAGCATCCTTTTCAGAGCAAAGCAAAGGAAGGAAGGAAGATAGTATTAAATCTGTTTGCTTAATGCTCTGACAACTTAACCTAGCAAAGCCAGATTTATATGTGTCACAAATGGGAAAAAATGTGGAACATTCCTGCTGAATACTTCAAGCTGAGTGGGCATAACAGAAGAAACAAGCGGAGAAATCACGTAACAAGATGGATTCTTAATAGATACATTCCCGCAAATATTGCAGGAATTTATCTTGTTAAGGTAACTGACAAGTATAATCTGGTACTTTCTTGGTGCCATATGAGCAAGAGGAAAATAGCTCTGTTTGTTTTGTAAGACTTGTTCATAAAGTGTCACTATTTCATGCTGAGATCCTGTTCTCTTAGATGGCTGGTGTTAGCTGTTTTGGAAACAGTGAGGCAGGCCTAATATGTTTTTATTAAAGTGACCCCATGAGTGCAAAGCTTTGATGTAAGCCAGGATTACGGAGTGCAAATACTGCTGTAAACTTAGTGTTTATGACGGGAGAAAAGAGACTTCTTAGGTGTGATGTGTTTCACAAAGATATTTGTATGGTTAAATGTATTTAGAGGAACGATGGGTTAAGCACATAGATGTATTTAAAAGGACAGAGTTAGCTCACCTTCCAAATTCACTTTCTATTGAAAAGTTGTTGCCCCTCTCCATAACTGCTGCTGTCAGGCTCATCATTTTGGTTTTAAAATGTTCCTTTTAATCTGCTCTACATGATACTGGTTTTTATTTTGCTTTTTTGTCCATAAGATCAGACCTTTCCTCAAGTTAAACTAAACTGAACTAAGATATGTGTAATCCCTCAGTCATCCAGGTAGAAAATTCTATTCTGTCAACTGGACAAACGTTTTGGAGTGAAGACATTTCGCCGTTCCCCCAAGTAGCTTCTTCAGTCACTTGAATGAGCGGTGAAACATCTTCACTCAAAAACTTTTGTCCATTTGACAGAACTTTTCTTCTGCTATAAACTGAACTAAACTAAACATAGCGTGTTATGACATATTTTAAAAGACCAGCATAAAGGCGGGTTCAAAGATGTTGACAGTTTTAACACCTTCACAGTTGTATATATGTTAACTGGACTTGTGTTATGTCCTCATACAGTAATGAAGCTCCGTGGGCACAGGCCTGTGCTACTTGGATGCAGTAGTACATTAGTGTGTGTGGGCGAGCATGCCTGAGGTTGCTGAGCCATGGCCTTCTCTTCAACATTAATAAGGACTTCCTTCCTACCAGACAGTCAAACACCTGATCACTTACAAGAGAGGACATGCCCACGCATCCCTCTCAGCTGGCAGTCTGCAGCTTCTTTACACACTAATAAGGATTTGCCTGTTTTCTCTAGTCACCCATTCATCAAGCTGTTCACATGCTGGACATCCATACACAAATCATGTTTTCTCTGCTTCCAGAAGCATTACTCCACCCTTCATGTGTGAGCCTGTGTTTGCTGTACTGCTAGACTTAGATATCATGGGTGGCGCCGACAACGTTGTAATAATTCCTCTTAAGCACCAAAAAGCTCACAGTGCATTCTCCATTGCAAGAAAGTTTGGCTTCTTTTTGAAATGATTTGCCAAGATAAACAAAGTAAAATCTGAATTTTGTAACCTGCATTTTAGCACTTAAACTATCAGGTTTCTAACTTTCCTATTTGATTACATAAAGAAAACACATTACAGAAAGTAAAAATCGTGAAAACAAGATTTTAGGTCATAGATGCATAGATTGCAGTGCACTATTCAATTGGCAATATTGAGACAAAATCTATTCTGAGATGTATTTTTTCAGCCAAGCATTGGAAATGAGCCTGGTTAGGTTAGGACAATTCAGTTAAGTTAACAGATTCATAGACCTCAAAGCTCAAATATACTAGAAAACAACATATGAACAACAAAAACTTGTTGTCACTTTATGTTGTTATGTCACTTGGAGGGTTTCCATGTGGAGTAATTCAAAGTGTGTAACTGTGCAGTGTGAAGGTTCTCAGCTCGGTTTGATTAGAGCAACACACAGGAGGTCCAGTGGGCTGTGTTTTCTTTAGCTGGGCCCATAACTCTTAAAAACACACAAACACTTGAGTTGTAAATGACCTGTTCATCACACAGTGACAGGGGAGGAGAGTCTGGACTCTTGGTGGGCCAGGTGTGCAGAATGCAGATCGGGACATGTGCCTGTTGCCAGGTCCTGTTGGCATGGCAACGTGGAGCTATGGAAAGTCATGGAATCTGTCGCTGCTGAGCGGGACGATGTTGGCTTTGCCTCTAGCTGTTTCTGCACAGATGCAGTGAACGCCAGCAGTGGTCAGGAGCCAAGAGCAGTGCCTGACCACACACTGGTCACTTACAGCTCTTTGGAGGGACATACAAACAAACACATACTGCCTCTTTACTAAAATCTCTTTGTTGTTTCTTTCTTGTTTTCAAGGAAATGATGACGCCAATGTATTGAGATTTAATGATTAAACAAACATTTGAATATAAAGATAAATTAAATGCATATAAAAAACTCAGAATTCAATGTGCTCGCCAGGTTTGCTGCACGAAACCCTGAAGCGATGTTCCTTCCTGCCTTAAGCAAAATACACAAAATGTTTCACTAATTGTAATGTGAAAGTGCATTACACAGTGCTGTAATATGCCCTCTCTCAGTGGGGCTTGAAGCCCTTGATTGAGGTAACTTTGAAGACGGTGCAAGTTAATAATGGCTCTGTTGAAATGGTCTCACCACAGGAAAATAAACTTGCCATCTTTTGTTTTCTTTGCGGTCAGGGGTAATTCATTTTATAAAGTGGAACTGGACTGCAACTTCTAAGGCTTTGTTTTCTAATTCATTTTGTCTGTAAACCTTGGGAAAGTGGCCTCAGAAATAAAAATGTATAGAAGTATATTTTAAGTGGTTGTGTTTCCTAGAGCATTAAAAAGTTTTAAATGTTCAAATGTCAAAGAAAATGAATGACTGAGTAATGTCCAAGACAGAGTCCAAAGAGAAGCATGTATTAGAACTAAATACTAAATAGGTGTCTGCACCAGAAAGTTTGTTAAAGAGAAACTGGTCTCTCACCCACACCTAAAATCCATAGTTGTTCAATTGCATTATTGATTCAATTCCCATCAAGTGGTGGTAAGCTACTATTGTAGCCACATCTGCCCTGGGGTAGACTGACTGCCAGTCAGGCTGCCAATCTGCATCATTGGCCCTTCCAACCACTACCAATCATTCCCACATCTACCACATAGGCCAGGTGGGTGATATCTTGCCTAAGACCATAACAATATTATGCACTAAACCAGTGCCCCACTACAGCACCTCTTATTCCCAGTGGTCTCCCATCCTCATATTAACCAGGCCCATTGGCTCAACTCTGCTGAGCTTCAGACATCAGATGAGATCAGGCATTGTCAAGATGGTTTGGCTAACACACATTGTTTCCTTGGCTATTAGTGCTCCTTAACAGATTCATTCATCAACTTTAGGTACTTTGATAATATTCTTCACACACTAGTTTACAAAGTACCCTGATTCACATTGAGCCCTGTCAATCAACTGCAGTTGCATTCCTGGCTGACTGAAAGACTTCCTCTTCCCTGAACCCTCACAGTGGGCACAGAAAGGGTGAAGCTGTCATAGCAAACATTTTTCAAAACCAGTATATGTATATATATGGTGACAACTATAGATATATAATATTGAACTCCAAAAAGTCTGCTCAAGTACTTATATGTGGCATTAGCTTAATTTTGGATTAAAAAAATAAATAAATGGAGTCATTAGCCTGTCATTTCAGTTATAGCTTTACGTACTGCATTTACACTTTAATACGTGTGGTTACTGCACTTACAGCTTTACCACAGTTCCATGTCCAGTGCTTTACCTGTGAATTGATTTCATATATTGTCTGCTGTTGATGTAAGTCCACCACCTCCATGCCTGAGGGAGCTGCCAGCACGCATCCCCAACCCACGCACTGAGGTTGTCATTTGTCAGTCAAAGAAGGCAAGCGCCATACGAAGGTGACAACAGTTTTTCCTCTGAGTTTACATCTCTGAAGGGTCTGACAAGCTGCTGAAAAATAGGATCGCATCAGGTTTCAGCCTCAGAAGAATGTGCATGGGCTGTGAGTAGCCCTGTGGTCCGCCCCGGCATGTTTGCTCTGGCTTCTCTTAATATCATGTTGTGTGCCATCGAAGGAGCCAGGGCATGGAGACCAAAGAGAGGTGTTGAGGGCGTTCCTACTTTGGTCGCAAAAATCCAGACTCTAATAGTAGCGCTGTAATCAGTCTTCCCCTAATATTAGCTATGTGCCTGGGTGGCACTTGGTGAATTTGGCTCAAAGCATCCTCTCAGAGACCTGAAATCCAGTCCAATCAACAAAGTAATGAAAGTACCTTATATGCCCTATGCTAACGTGATACCAGTGATTATGAAAGGCATATAATGTTTAGACCTAGATGTTGGAGATATAATGACAAAGTGATATTTTATTAAGTAAAATGTCCTGCTAATATCATTAAACCCTCCCAAAATCAAGTCAAAATCTTGAAAAAAAAAAGAATTAATTCATTTTGTTTCTGCCATGTTATATAATTCCTTTGTGAGATATACTGGCCATATGTTTTTATCACACAAATCTGAAAGAATGGTTTTCTCTTCAATCAAAAGCAGAGCTGCTGGAAGCAGCCTGCTGAGGTAGGCATAGTCAAAGTGTTAAGTTACACTGAACTTAAAGATAACTTACTCAGTGTTCTTCAAATAATAGTTGATATTTGATATCACCCCTACTCGCTATTGTTGCCCCTGTGCACTGCGGGCTGCGCTATAGTATTGCACCTGTGGTGAATTTGCAGGAGAGCTTACCCTATCCTTACACTACAGAGGAGAACATAGCAATTAAACTGGAAGCCGATCCACGGTCAATCAAGCCACCCAGTATGCGCTCTCACTGTGAATTAAAATTAAAATTGATATCCACGGCAATGCCAATATTTTCTGTTCAGCCACTAAATGTCGTTGATTTATCATTTAAATATCCTAGGGTTTTCTGTAGGTACTCTGGGCCCCAGGTACAGTGGTTTTGATGCTCAGCCAGGGACAATATGGAAGCCTTGCCAAGAGTCCAAGCTGTGAACGGTTGTCGGAAAGTTACCGTAAATCCATCTGCTCGTAGTGCTAAGACGCTCAGAAAGCCACAGTCGTGCTATTCGCCACATCTGTGGTCTGCACAGGTAGCCACTGAGGCTCCCCATATTGTGATCTGTGTTTATAGGAGGAACAGAGCTCAATGGATAAAGGGAAAGCTGGTACCCCTTATTTCTTTCCTGTGGATAGAGTCTGTCAGTGGTCTCTTTGTGTTGATTAATCTGACACTTTATTGGATATGATCCTGATGATTAATGCCATATTGTTAAAACAATTCCTCTGTTGTTTGAATATACAGATTTCAAACTATTCCAGATTCATACCAGCATTCCTGGCACAATCACCAGTGACAGGTCATGAAAAAAACAAAACACTTTTTATTTTTGTAAGTAGAACTGCAGACTTTTTTCAGTAGGTACTATCAGATACCCCTTAGAACTTCCATAGACCTCTTGCTTCTCACACTGGTTGTCTCCTCGGATGCCGGTTCAGGCCCCTGTGATTGGTAAGGTTTGAAGATGGAGAGGGCCAGAGAAGACAACCTAGCCTCACAGTGAAGTCTTTCGTGCTTTGCCATCTTGTTGCTAACCGCAGGACTGTTGTGTTTACATAAGAGCCGGTGCATAAGAGAAACGCAGACCACCTTCAATCAACCTGGGGTTCATCTTTGCTGCTCTGTACAATCTGCCACCGCCCACCAGGTTGACCCTAAATTTAGTCTTGTACTGAAACACTTCAAGAGCTTCTAGAGCTACATTTTATTGTGTGTTAAATAAGGGTTTGCTTGTGATTCTGCTCTTCTGGGATCTTAAAGGTGCTTGTCACTGCCCTCAATTCACCTGCAGTGGACGTGTAGGTTTCAACAGCTTAAAATGGAAACAGTCTCTGAAGGACAGCCAAGAAATCTGGTAAAATTAGAAATATGGTCCTGGGAAATCTAATGGGAGACTTGGGTATTACCTGAAGTACAGAGGTGCTACAGTGCTGCACTGGTGGTGTGGAATTTTGTAAAGCCTCCAAGCTTGTATAAAAACAAGTTCTGCCTCAGTGTTAATTCATGTGGGTCTCTAGCTAAACACAGTATTACACACAGCTGTTTGCAGCCATTTAATCAGCCTCAATAATGTTTAAAGCAGAGAATAACAATACTACTGAACAACTAACCTGCTAACCTAACTATTTTGACATAAAACTAGCAAGCTTGCGGCATATCTGTGAATACCTCATTCATATAGGCAAAGAATTTAGAGAATAGGGAATAAAAGTCATTTCAGTGATGTTAAGAGTAGCTCTGTGATGTAGTTGAACCATATCTTTTTAATTATGGAACTGGGGCCTGGTTCTGTCTTAATTGAGATGGTTCATTGATGAAACCTGCTGACGATGTATTTTTTCTATTTGTGAGCCATTCTTTTCTTCCCACTTCTCAACGACTCATTGAACTTGTGTAAATCCAGCACAGGACATAGCCTTCGTATTACATGTTTTCATTTGCCCCATGTATGCCCGAATAGTGAAACAATCCCTCTTTTCATGACCGGGTCTTTCATTCAGTGGGTGGTGAGTATGCACCTCTATGATGATTGGAGATGAGGGAGCTGGGTGATTTTTCCAAGGTGAGTACCTCATGGGAGATGACTGTTCACTGCCATTTAGTTTAAGTGCAGGAGTGTCAGTTAACTCGACACTGGCACCGGGAATACTTAATGCCAGATGGAGGGAGCTGTCCTTGAAGTCTTAACAAGCAGCCACAGAGAAACAAGCCTTTATTCAGTGTGAACGAGCACGAAAAAAAAATGGTAACTTTGCAAAGCTACCACAAAGTATACTTTAAAACCCTCATAGGAAAGAGAAGGATAAAGGAGACCAGAGGGGGCAGAGAGGATCAAAAAAGTATGGAGAAAAAAAAATACAATTTAGATGTTGCTGACTTTTTTTTTTTTTTTTTTGCGTTCAAAATAACAAAATGGTGGTTGTCACGCTCAAGGATCTAGCTGCTTTAGAGGTGTCGAATTATTGTACCTCCATTGGATACATTGGTATTGGAATCCAGGGGCAAGAAAAGAGCCAAAACCTCCAGACTTTGGCACTGGCGTCCATCACCGCTGGCACGGATGGATCACTCTGGGAGGCTTCAGAGCACCGATAGGCCCCCGATGTTTTTTTTTTACGACGAAATATGAGGCGTAGTTACAAGAGCGTTAGAATCAGGACTACCTCCTGGAAAGTTGGTTAACACAACGACAAGTGCTTTTTCCACATGGTTCACCAGCAAAACAAAGTAAAGCTAAAAGCAGTGGAGTTGAGAGCAAAGAAAGTAGTATATATACTTTACTAACCAGAAGATGAAGAGAATATCCAAACAGCTTCAAACAGAAACATTCATCAAAGATTGCTGGAGGGAACCCTGTAAGCAATACCACATACTATTGTGGCCACCAATATCAGGAGTACATTAAGCTATGGCCGATTATGTGTCTAACATATTTTGTCAGTCAATCTCTGCACTACACACTTTGTTCTCGAAAAACGTAGGCTATGTTATTGTCAGCTTTGATTAAATTCACTCTTTTTTTTTCTTTTTGGGGCTCTATTGTTGTTGGCAGAACTCTTGTTCAATTTTCAATTAAATGCACTTTACACTGTTGGCGTGCCTCTTGTTCTGGCTTTGCTGGTATGAGAACCTCTGTTGATTCTCTACTTCTCATTCATTAGGTTCGTTTACTGCTGACCCTCCCAAACTGCGACTCGCTTGAGTGAAAGGCCCAGTGAGCTCAGGACTCAGGCATCCGGCTAAGACAGGAAACAGTTGAGGTGCACTCCAGTGTCACCAACACATCACAGGACGCCTTGAGGGAGTATTGGCTCTTGCCACACTGGTACGGCACTAAGCAGAGCAAGGTCTGTTGAGTTTGCTTGCCAAGTTAAGCACGGAAATATTTCTTTCCTGTTAACTCAAGAGTCTGGCAGTCACCTGTGTAAGGTTGTCCTGGCAGTTCACAATGAGCCACCCGCCGTCCAGTGAGGCGGTGTGCGGGCTAAGTGCTGATGGACCCTGACCAAATCCAAGGACTTCTGAAAGTGTACAAATTCATTGACACAGCTTTATTGTGTCAGTGGTGGAGGAGTGAGTGACAAATTCCTCCAGGTCTTGTGATGAGGAAGCTAGGTGTTTGCATGTGGGAGCTTTGAATCCATGCTCTATTTTAGCAATGATTGTAATTGTGTTTGGCTCAAAGTGTAGACAGGCCAATCTAAATAAGTTTTTTATGAGTTTGTCCACATTTTTTTAGTATTTATATTTTTGTCGTTTCTGTCATTAAGTACCACATCATTTATATTGAGGCATTAAGTTAGACCAATGGTTCCCAAATTGTAGTATGGTACACAAGCTCCTTCAGAATTTAAAGTAAATTTAAATGTTTTGTCCTCTGTGTCCGTCCTTGTGTAAAATTATCGTAGCAATTGTGTAGTCCTCTTTGGGATCTGGTTTTATACTGGTTTACATCTATAGTTGTCCTGTTTTAGACCTGGTTTAGATCTGGTGGTGCTCAGAAGGCCAAATATTTTCTTAAGAGGTAGTATAAAAAGTTTGAGAACCACTATACTGTATATCTTTGATGGTTAAAACTGTTACATTTGGTTTTAATTGTGCTGATCCAACCTGTTGACCTCAGTTATATAATTTTGAATCCTTCACACAAGCAATAAAAGTGCTTAACATTAGAATATGCTAAATTCCCCATCCGCCACTAGTCACTGGAAATGCTTTTTACTATAAAGTGCATAAGTGCAGCAGTCGCCAATAGCCTCTCCAAAGAGTACATTAAGTCTAAGTGGTTCCAACAGATAAAATTTATGTTGATCCTGTTATGTCATTGCCTTACATGCTTCAGAGACGAATAGCCAGCGTAACGTTTTCCTACAATGAATCCAATATGGCATCCGCATGTGTGGCTCAGTGGAGCCTCAATAGAAATACTTCATTTTACTGCCTAGACGTTAACACACAGTAATCTTTGCCCCAAGTTCAACAAGGGCACAGTTAAGTGTGGCTTTGTACTCAACAGCCAAATAAAACGGGAAAAGCCCAAATCATAGTAGTAATACAAATAACATGGAGGAGGACCATGATACAAACAGTGTACTGGCCAAATGGGCATCAACAACGGGCCAAGGAGGGAGTCTCATTTCTCCCCTTGACAGAAATGTCTACAACCAGCTCTGTGTCCTTTTAGTGCAGTTTGGATTGTCAACAGATGAAAATATACTGTGTGAGTACTACTAAATGGTTGTGCATGTGCCAGGACACACAAAGTGAGCTAAAACACTACTTCTTACTGCCCGCATCCTTCCCTCCCCTTTGGACTGGAAAGCGTACTGGCCATTGATTTAATTAATTTACTAGTGGAGACGAATACCCTTGAGCTCTGGGAGATTTTTGTATTTAGTTCTGCAAAACATGTAATTTTTGTCTTGCATCAATTAAATATTTTGTTTATGAAGTCAAAGAGGACATATTACATAAAATCAACTTTTGTGAACTTAAGACGTTGCCTCATCCTTACCTTACTCAAAATTGTATTCCTGCATGTTTGAGTAATCATGTATTGTCCTGCATTTGAGGCTTGATTGTTCAGAAAATTTCTGTTTTCACCTACCCACTTTTCTGCCCCCATTGTAATACAGACTCAGGGTCATACATATACAGTTGAAAAATGTCATTTAAAAAAAACAAAACATGTAAATAAAACTCTGTTGCTTGCCACGGTGAAATTACTGGCCTGGCAAAGTCTATTGACTTTGTCTATTGAACGGTTTATCAGGTTGTTTTTGATCAGTGTTGTAGTTTGCAATGAACAAATTGTATAATAATGATCCATGTATGTAATAGTTTAATTACCCAACAAACAGAATGTCTACTTTAATAAAAGATCTGACATGGCTGTAATTACAATGCAGATTATTTATTACTTTGATTAATTTTGCAAGTGCCTATTTTGTTGTGTCAGTGCAATTGGATCAGACGTTCATTGGGTGGTGAAGGTTGACTTTTCCTAACTTACTCCTGTGGTTGGCGCAAGTGGGATTCAAAAAAGGCCTTAAATCCAAGACAAACTCTAACCCAAGTAGAGCGTGTTTTAAATTTGCACTGTCCAATCCACTTTTAGAATGTTACTCTATAGGTTTTTCTTCACAATCATTTTTCTGAAAACACTCCCCACTTATAGGTTTGTTAATTGATTTATTATTCAGAGTTATTCCTTCTTGTCATTTCTCCTTAATATGACAGCAGTAAAGACATTTTCACACAGGCGTTATGTTCCCGTAAATAGTTTTTAGCCATGTTCCTGCCAGATGTTTCATTTGTTCGAAGGATCTATTTTACAATCATCTGTCAAAACCTGTTGTCAGTTCAACCACCTGGGCCACATAAGGTGTAGCAAGTCCTTGTTAAATGACTCATTCTGAAAATGTGAATGTTGACGATTAAATGGTGGACTTTGATCATTTTTCAGAGGCCATGACTGTTATTCTTAAAGAGGCTCTCTCTATGTTTCTTGGCCCGTGTCTTATTTTCTGTATAAATTACATACAAAGAAAGCTTAAGAGGTGTTTCTCAAGGGCTAAACTTTTTATGCTTACACTCTATTGGCAAATCCACTATGGAAAAGTTGAACTAAGCTTCAAGTGCAGTGTTTAGTGCGGTTTGGGGCTTAGGTGGGGATCAATTGCCTTCATTTTGCAGCGGCACCCCAGAAACCTCCAGAGGCTGGTCTGAAGGACAGGTGGGCTGGCCCTACACAGTCCCACACACCACTGTCCCGAATAAGTGCACAGACCAATGACAGCGGCCATAAGCCAGAACAGACAGGTGTTTAGAGTATGCCATTGAATGAAGGCCAGTGTTCCTGCTTCCTGTGTAGGAAGTGTTGTACTAAGACCTATAAACAAGGTAAATATACAGTAATAAACATATTTCTGAGTATTTTGCTTTACAAACTTAAAATAGTAAGTTACTTTTTACACTCTAGTGGGCAATTTAAACATATCTTTTTTAACTTTATGCATGCCCTTATTTGTACTTATTCAGTGTTTTTATGTTGCACTTTATCACCAAAGAAAGTTCCTAGTTTGTGAGCTGTGTTCACTGACAATGGCAATAAAAGTCTTCTTATTCTGATTCTTCTGAATAAGGCAACACAATACAGAAATATACTAGTGTAGCCTACGAGAAATACTTTTGTTAGACATTTAGATGTAATTGGTTATTCAAACTATCTAACCTAGATGCATATTGCAATTATTTCATTTAATTAGGCCTAATATTAAAGCCACACAGTGAAATCAGATGAAAGCATAGATCCATGTGTGAAAGTAATCAGGGCTTTTGTTGCTATAGGTGCTGCTGCCATCTTCTGTCACACTTTTAAAATCGCAAGACTTGGTTCGTGTAGTTATGTAACACAGTCCAACGAAAAAAATACAATATCATTTTGGTGCCCGCGAATAATGTTGAAATTCGCAGAAAGTACGGAAACATATGGGAGCTTTTTCTTTTCTGCAGCAGCATTGCTTGTTAAGAACTGTAGCTCTAACATGTGAATTAAAACTGATGCAAATGGCGATGCTTAGAGCTGCAAAAAAAATACAAAAAAACCGCACAGAAATGTTTTGAGTTTCGGTGTTGATTTGTATTTTTGAATGAACCTACCGTTTCTTTGTGGCAGTGCTGCTGGGTTTCCATTCATAGCAGCGAATGAGAGTCCTCCATGCTGAGCTCTTCTGGCCAATCACGTGGCTTGCTGGTCCAATCACGTGGCTTTTCTGACCAATCACGTGGCTCGTTGGTTTTTGGCCTTGTTCGACCGCGGACAGACGTCGGCAAGTGGACCGGGTGGATGCTAAGCTAATCCAGTCAAATTACGACTAAGTATTTCCGATTTTTTTTCATTGCTTTGCTGTTTTTGGACGGATGCACAAGATTTAAAAAATTAAAAGCCACATTTGTCTTGTAGAATTGTTCGGCTAACAATCTAAATTGACTTTGCTAAGTCGGTTTTTGTGTTGCTAGCTCGGACTGCGGTCGCGCCTTGTTTGACAACAGGCTATTCGGGCACGTTAGGAGTGTTGTTGTTTGTAGCTGCAGAGTTAGCCATTCAATTCCCGTTAGCTTTGGGCGGCAAAAAGAAAATAGCTCCGTGCAAATAGAGGAAGTGCAGTATGGCAGAGTTTTTGGAAGATCCGTCGACTTTAACTAAAGAAAAGCTCAAGACAGAGCTCACGGCGAACAATGTGCCACTTCCGAGCGGCGAGCATAAGAAAGAAGTGTATGTTCAGCTATATTTGAAGAACTTAACCATCCTCAACAACAAGAAAAGTCCTCCTACAGACACTTTCTCCAGCGACGAAGAGTTACCAACGCCAATGGTCACAAATAAAAGCCGCTCCGGCAGAGTAAGTGCATTTTATTCACTTCAATTACTTAATTTTGCGTGTGATGCATATCTCGTGACTAGAAATGTTTTGCCTTAAATCACTTAAAGACTTAATCAGCTTTTCTTTTCAACTAAGTGACATTGTTGTTGTACAGAAAGCCACAAAGAAGACGGACAAACCCCGGACAGAAGAAGTGGAGGTGACAGAACTTTCAGACGAAGATTTAAAACAACAGCTGGCCAAGCACGGGGTGGAAACAGGACCTATTGTGGGTGAGTTTCTGCAGGGATTAACACGGACTTTCACTCCTAGAAGTCACTGCTCACTTATGGTCGATGTTAACACAAGCCATTTGCTGAAAGAATTTAACCAAAATGCACATAGCAGCATAGGAATAGTAGACAAATGTATTTTTCAAACTTTCGTAAGATAACTGTGTAGATAATTTAATTTTTACATCAATATAATATGTATTGTCTTCTGGAATATTATTAGACTAATGTAGTTGTTTGTTTAAAGAGAACTTGATGCTATAATTTACTTTACTGTAGCCTCTACCCGTAAAGTGTATGAGAAGAAGTTGCAGAAGATTTTGGACCAGCCGCCCCCTGAGCCTGAGACCACTGCAGAGGTCACGACCCTCCCAAAGGTTGATAGTAACCAGAATGGCAACACCAACTCTGACCAGTACAGTGACAAGGAGGATGGTGAGCTTATCCCTCCATATACTGCCACATCAGCGCTACACCCAGGAATCTTTGTGAACACATGGCAGTTAGTTTTTACATGAATCATGGGGTTTCAAAATAATTAGAGAATACCCAAGACATCACACTAAATGTTAATGTGAAATTTATAACACACAAAGTGTTTCATAAAACAATACAGTGTGGCAGACCCAAACACAAGGATTTCACAATTTATTACAAAGCAGCAAAAACGTTTAATAATATCACTTATTTTGACTAAAAACGGCATGCTGCATATGTAGTTTGTAATTGATAAACTAAATTATAGCTTTTCTTTTCACTCATTAGAGGTGCTTGCTGTCCCTGAACCAGAGCCGGTTCCTGTGGTTGAAAAACCTGTGCGCAGCAGAGGAAAAACCCCCACCACAGTCCGCACCAGCAGCAGACGACAAGCTAAAGTAAGTCCTAGCTGAAAACATGAATTTAAAAAAAAAAAAACTTTTGTAAGTTGAGGAGGATCATTTAAAGTTCTCAACTCATACTTTTTGTGTTTGCCAGATAGTGGAGGAAATTACAGTTACAGAGGAGACACTGAAGAAAAAGTCTGCAGAGAGTGCGGTTGAAGATATTCTTGCCAATGAAATAAGCTCACCAACTGGAATGAGGTAATCCTAGTAGTTTATACCTTTTATCTATTACTTTGTATCTGTCAAGCAAGAGTCCATTTGACAATGTTACTATGCAACAGTCGTTTAGAGGTGATTTTTTTTTTTTCTTCATGTGCCATACAACTATAGCTTTTCAAATGTGTTCAATGAAAATTATTTGATTGATTTTGTGTTAATATTTACAGTGCAACCTGCCGGCGTCCGATTCGCGGTGCAGCGGGCCGGCCTCTGAAGCCCAGTGAGTACTGGCTGGATGAGTCCCGTGTTCAGAGCACAGTCCTCTCTGAGAGCCGCACAGAGTGTCTGAAAGCAAGCAGCTCTTTGGGCGCAGCACCTACTTCACGAGGCTTCCTGTCTACCCTTCTCAAGCTCCTCTTGCTCATTGCCATCGTCGTTGGCCTCTATTATGCTTATCAGAAGCTGGACGCCAGCCACATTGAGGCCCTCAAAGGTCTTGTGGACAGCGTCCTGGTCCCTCTCCGTGGGGCAGTGGAAAGCACTACCACTTACCTGGGGATCGGTGGAGGAGAAGCCCCGGCCCCAGTGGAGCAGCCTGCAGAGTGAAGATCAGCAGCCCCCATGTGTCCACTCTATTGATTAGCAACAGCGCATCACAACCCAAACAAAAAACTCAGCATACTTTTTTTCTTAATTTCCCGTCATGGTTGGACAAAAGACACAAATCTATAAACTCTTATCTCCTCTCTTCAATTCAGTCTCTCCTCCTGACACTGAGGGATTCAGCAGTGACTTCTGGGTGACTCCATCCGAAGTGACTTATTTTATGTCGTTTTTTAACCTGTGAAATTGTTTGTCTTTGTGAGCATTTAACCCGTGTATGTAGAAATGTGGGCTGATTTGGGAAGGCCACTTAATCCATGCATGATAGTATTTTTGAAAGTCATACTGTAGTTTTTCATACTCGTGCCAGATATGTTTTCGGATGGTGAAGTGCCTGGATAAATGCAAGCACTTAAGATGCCCTCCCATTTCAAGCACATACCGCTTCTACTAACTCCACTGTAACTTCAACCGTTTTTGTGCAAATTTAACCATTTGCTCTGTTGGTAGTAACCGATTTCTATGGTGCTCAGGTAAAATCTCTTGATGTGCTCTGTGCTGGAAGAGGTGCAGCCAGATCACATCGCCGCATGAAGAAAGTTGCATACATTTTCAGTCACTGAATCATGGGCTTTGTTTTTATAATTTTAATTTGTATTCTGGTCACTCTTAATGTATTTAATCACTTTTTTTCAAATGATTTGAGATATATAATATACTGTACTTTTATTGAAAGCAGGACTGATCAAGGTTTTACAAAGTGCTTTCTAAGTGACTAATTATTTGACAATTCCATATTCGGAAACTTCAGTATCCAATCACAAATTTCTTTCTCAGTCCTGCCATAGTAACCATCTGAGTTTACATGCTTTGGGTTTTTGTGCTTTGTTGTGCTTTTTCATCATTATATTTTTGTTTTTATAATTATGTTTCTGATCCTTTGGTCCTCGATGTCTTGGAGCAGGACTGGCCCATGCAGTGGACCCACATAGCCCATTAAACTGACTGCATTTGTTCATATATGGCAGATCTGTTTTTAGGCAAATGTTTTTAGTAAACACAGAAAATGTTCACTGAAAGTGCAAGTGAGGGTGGGACAAATTCATTTTGATATTTTTTGAAAGTAAGTGTAAAGTTTTTATAGCACATTGTAGGGAACCATGTAAAGGCAATATGCAAGACACGCAGAAGCCAGATTTAACACAATTTCACACCAGGCAGCTCTCAGCAAAATGGACAGACGACATGGGTTATGTGGGTAAGGATTTGTGATTTGTTTTTATGATAATGTAGGCTGTGTATCATGAAATAAACTCAATTGTCACATGAACCTGTATTATTTTGTCTTGCATCATGTGTGTATGAAATTCTGAATTAAATGTCATTTTCTTAAAATGAGTTTACGATTTTTCAAATTTCTAATGCTTTCTCAGACCTTTTCAGATTCAGTCATCACTTTGTAGGAATGGAATGGACCAATACCATTGTCTAGTCTTCTTCCCTGCAGCCAAAACATTTGAGATTTTTTAGAGATCTTTCCGCTTTATTAGAGATGCTTGACAAAAACTTTTGTGATGCTTTAAGAAAGACTGATAGAAAACAGCGTGATATCAGAACTGTAATGACCTACCCTCATAAGAGTATGTTCAGTGTGAACAGTTTGAAATTATTTGCCATTTGATCACATGCAATTGATATTAACTTTTGTGTCATATTTTCTATTGAAATCAAATATTTCTCCAGACATAGTCACACTGGCTTGAGACCTACACATAGATACTGATATTATAGTCCTGTTTATTTTATATTATATTTTTTCCATATATTTTCATTTAAATCTTCTCTGCCTCATATTTTTAGGTGTGTATTGTGCTGAATAGTGCTACAAGGAGGCGTTGTAGGGGATGGAGAGGCTTATTGAATTAAATCCACCAGACTCCAGTCTAGCGACGAGCAGCAGGGGCAAGTTTCAAAGTCAAATCTGTACTTGGATTGGACCACAGAACCATATTTTTACTACACTCTCACTAAACAGGTGAGTGGGCTTTCATTCAGTGAAACTACTGAACAACTACTCATATGGGTGGAATTTTTTCTAATTATATAGTTGTGCTCAACCACCAGAATGTTGCTCAGCTCTGCTACCCATTAAGTATTACCTACCAGCAACTGCTCAAAAATGTATGGCATGTCTCCGAAGATGACAGTCGTGTTTTGTTGCTTGGTCACTCAGCCATTCTATATAATTTGTACATAGTTTAAAGTATTGAAATTCCTATCGGGCATGCAGGATATGACCTGTTATTAGCTGCATGGTACCCTGGTTCAAGCAATGTTTTCCAAGGTTGCCAAAGATGATTGCCAGGTGAACAGTTCATATAGTTTTAATAATTTTTGGTTTTGTTGTTTTTTACTATTATTATTTCACAAAACATAGAAAGTGCTTGACTTGATAAAACCACATGTATAAACCAGTTAAAAACTATTACCTAAAACATTTTTAATTGAAGGTAGTGATCGTTTCATGTTGCCTAGAAAGTGGATGACAATGAATTTATGAAGTATCAATCAAGGTTTTATAATCAGACCAGCCAAAAATCTCTACAACTCTCCACATATCTGGACATACTGTTTTAATAAAACCTTCAGGTTGAAGTGTAATGAAGCAGATGGAGACAGTGTTAAAAGATTACTGTAACTGATTTAACTAGAAACTGTAGACAGGAGGACAGTCATTATTAGACAGGTTAGGTATCCGATTATACCCCTCTATCCTCTGTTTGGGATAGGGGAGGGGTGCGTGACAGGAAAGGAGGGGCGCTGCATGCTCCCCAATCTGGGCCACAGTCACATGAGAGGGAGCTAGCATCTGACTGGATACTGTCCTGTATCGGATCCATTGAGAGTGTTTAGGAGGGCCTGCTGTTGATGCCTACTAGTGCATAGGATCTCTACCTAGTGTGCCATGCTGATTATATGGTGGTACATATATTTCACTGCCAGGAGTGTCGTCAAGCAGAGCAAGTATCAATGCTGTTTTTATATCAGTGTTTTGTTTCAAGGTGATTTCTGCACAGTGAGGACACGTCACCTTCCTTACTCATTGCTGCTTAAAATCTCTCAAATTTGACTTATGTAGGTCTAGTATATTCCAATTTGGCTTTTATCGGTCAGTTGCTCTGTACCATAGAAATTAATGTAGAGAATTTTGGTGTCAGTATATACCTGTATGTATGTTGTCCCTATGTCTAATTAGTAGCCACTAATGTCACTTAAACCACCTATTTGTCTCATTGAAGTGTTATTGCGTTGCCTGGAATGTTGCACTGTATGACATTAAAACGTATTTATTCAATTCCAAGTGCTTGTATTGTCCAAAAAGACCTTGAAAAATTTGCATGACATATTGATCTGGCATAATATGCAAGATGCTCTTCCTAATCCATTTATTTAGGCTTATGGTTGATGTATTTAGTGTGCATCATTTCATAATGTCTTTGACTTTCTTCGTCTGTCCAGTGAGTGAAAATGTCTGCAACGCTCCAGAAGCTCATCACCCCATTATTTAAGGGCCTTCCAGAGCCCCCAAGGAACAAGGTGACAGTGGTGGGTGTGGGGCAGGTGGGCATGGCCTGTGCTGTCAGCATCCTGCTCCGGGTAAGTGTACTTTTTAGGTTAGTAGCCTGTTTCCTTTTGGAACTATTTTAATCGGGTCTGTGCCTATTTTAAATCTAGTATAGTAGGTAATAATAGTATAATAATAGTAGTAATAGTATTTATAGATCTAGTTTTCAAAAAATCACTCAGAAATGCCAAGTGTATTACTCAACCTCCAGCTCACCACAAGGTGTAAAAATTGGCTTAAAAGTAAAATTTTAGGCTTTTCCAAACCAGGTTCAACTCCTGCATAAGTTTGCACAATGACTGGCTAAGATGAGCTTTTTATATGTAGCCAAAATAAAAAGTGAATGAGTTAACACTAAGACATTTAAGACTAGATGAATAAACCAATAAGCCGAAGAATTTTGTAGGTGGTACTTTGTGTAAAAGGTATTGAGAACCACTGTTACGTGTTTACTATGCACATCTGCTGCTGCTCCTCTTCACGATGATAGGACCAAAGTGAACCTTGCACCAGATTACAGCTCTACAGTGTCTGAGCTGCTCTTAACCCTTCACTGCCCTTGAATTTTTGGACACCTACAGCTAATGTAAACACCCATCTAAATGTAATTCCTAAAGATCCCCTTACAAGGTCCTGCTGTGTAGTGAAATGACCTTCCCAACTGCACTGTGAGTTTCAAAAGTGTCAAACTAGTGATAAATCAAAGCTAAAGGGAATGACTTAAATAGATATAGTGCGACGGAGACTTGATTTCTAAATCTCTCCCTCAACATATCAAATGTATTATTTGTACTTTGGTGGAAAACTAGTTTGAATTCTAGGGCATTTATTTTACTAACCAGACAAGCTCCTTCTACTACTGCAGCTGATCCACTAATTGGAGGATTAGCGTAATGTTTTTTAACAGTGCCCTGCCTGGGGGTGCACACCGACACTGCTATGACGTGCCATTGGCACTCACCTTGTGTGTTAGAAGTCCATCCTAATCAAGTATATTAACAGTTTCATTCCACATGCGTTAAACAGGCACATGTAACATGCAAAATAACCAGCAAGCAGATGTGTGTAAATATATATATATATATATATATATATATATATATATATATATATATATATATATATATATATATATATATATATATATATATATATATATATATATATATATACTGTACCCATAAGTACAGTAAAAATGCTGAACTTCATACAGAGTGTGTGTGTTGTGCAGTGCTGTTTTTCACCCGTTAGAAACACTCTCATGTTGTTTGTCATGTTGTTTTGTGTTATCTGGTGCAGGAGCTGGCAGATGAGCTGGCTTTGGTGGATGTGCTGGAGGACAAACTGAAGGGAGAGATGATGGGACTTGCAGCATGGCAGTCTCTTCCTCAAAACCCCCACTATAGTCGCAGACAAAGGCAAGTGTGACCCTGGTTTTTAAACAAAGCTTTATGTTAACTTTCATTAAGAGGGCCAGCTTCAAACAACATATACAACAAATTCAAATCCTTCAATTAACCCTAAATCCTAGAAACTCAAAAGTGCATATGAAATGCAGTTTTAGAAGTATTGATATCCTAATGAAGTTTAGACTTTATGGGAGGTGTCTGTTGTGTATTTATTAAGATATATGGCACTGGGAAGGTGTAAATGAGAGTCAAACACAACAATTCAATTTTTGTCTAAAAACAACAACGACAAAAAAACAAAACTAAACAACTGTTGTATACTATATGCTAAAAGGTGTGTTAAAATTAAAATTGGCTCCTTCTCGATAGATTATTCAGTGACTGCAAACTCTCGCATCATCGTGGTGACGGCCGGGTGCGACAGCAGGAGGGAGAGAGTCGACTGAACCTGGTCCAAAGAAACGTGAATATCTTCAAACACATCATCCCTCAAATCGTCAGATACAGCCCTGACTGCATCATACTGGTGGTCTCCAATCCTGGTAATATACTTTCCAATACAAACTCAGTCTGCCACAAGTAAAAAAAAAATTACATGCTGCATCTAGTAGCATGGTTTACAACTTGCCTGGCCACCCAAGAATACAAACTTTATGAATATACAGAGAGAACCAGTCTGGATCCAAAGCAAGGCTGCAGTTACTTACATTTATAGTATTTAAACTGATTTGAGTATTTAAATCACAGGTCAGTATTCACAAGTTAGCATAAAATAAGGTTTGTAATGAAATGATAAATTCAAGTGATTTTGAATAGTAGTAGTAGTAGTAGTAGTAGTAGTAGTAGTAGTAGTAGTAGTAGTAGTAGTAGTAGTAGTAGTAGTAGTAGTAGTAGTAGTAGTAGTAGTAGTAGTAGTAGTAGTAGTAGTAGTAGTAGTAGTAGTAGTAGTAGTAGTAGTAGTAGTAGTAGTAGTAATAGTAGTTTTTCAGTTCACCATGTCTTTTCCTTGTCATAGTTCATATATGAACTGTTCCTCTCCAGTTGATGTGTTGACATATGTAACATGGAAGCTGAGTGGTCTACCTATGCATCGAGTCATCGGGAGCGGCACAAATTTGGACTCTGCACGGTTTCGTTACTTGATGGCGGATAAACTGGGCATTCATCCAAGCAGCTTCAACGGCTGGATCCTGGGAGAACATGGAGACACCAGTGGTAAGATACAATTTTGTGTACACTTGATTATAGTCATGGATTTTGACATTTTGAGGATTTTTCTCAGCCAACAGATATAATATTCTATTTAAATTGTTATTTGCTATGGCAATAGTCCTAATTTGTTCATTATTCTGAAACCCATGCATAGGTTAACGTGACATCATGACAGATTAAAATTTAGCTGGAGGAAAAGGTCATAATTCTAAAGCTATCCATATAAAACAAAAACCTGTCACAAAGTCCCTCTCATAAAACAACAGGGGAGTTAATTTCACAATAGCCATCAAAAATGGTGCCATTATTCAGCCCCATAATAATATTATTGTTGTCATTTGAAAAGCACCAAATCTAGCAAAATAATGAGAAGGTTCAACATGTGAGGATGATAAGTTTTGGATATATCTTCAAAAGCAGTGAATTTCCCATAGTTATACAGGCCACTGCTCTCTATCTGAATTATGACAT
>JAIEZT010001390.1:22867426-22908298 GCA_019594935.1 Periophthalmus modestus | reverse complement strand
TGCTGTGTTTTTCCTTTAGCTGGGCCCATAACTCTTAAAAACACACAAACACTTGAGTGTGTATATGACCTGTTTCTCACACCCAGATTTATCAGGGGATACACAGGGGGGGGCACAACGCAGTCCGCGCAAACGAGTGTGTGACTCTATGTGCAGATGTGGTGCCGAAGGTGTGCAGCGAATGCCGAGATGCGAGACAGCATGGTTCAGCTGCATACTTGTTGCCAGGTCCTTTTGGCATGGCAACGTGAGCTATTAAAGTCATTGAATCTGTCCGCTGCTGAGCGGGGAAACGATGTTTGCTTTGCCTCTAAGCTGGTTCTGGCACAGATGCGTGAACCGCCGCGTGGTCGGACCAAGAGCAGTGCCTGACCAACACACTTGTTCACTCTTACAGCTCTTTGGAGGCACATACAACAACCACTCGGCCCTCTTTACCTAATCTCTTTGTGTTTCTTTCTTTCTTTTGTTTTTCAAGGAATGATGACGCCAAGATTGAATTTATGATTAAAACCAACATTTGATAAAGAAAATTAATGCCTATAAAAACTCAGACTTCAATGTGCTCTCCCAGTTGCTGCACCGAAACCCTGAAGCGAGGTTCCTATCCTGCCTTAAGCAAAATCACAAATGTTTCAACTATTGTAATTGTGAAAGTGCATTAACCAGTGCTGTAATCTGCCTCGCTCTTGGGGCTTGAAGCCCTTGATTGAGGTACCTTTGAAGACGGTGCAAGTTATAATGCTTCTGTTGACATGTTTCATTCACACGGAAAATAAACTTGCCATCTGTGTTTATCTTTGCGGTCGGGGTTAGTCATTTTATAAAGTGGAACTTGACTGCCTTCTAAGGCTTGTTTTCTAATTCATTTTTGGGGTCTGTAAAACCTTGGGAACGTGGCCTCATAAATAAAAATGTATAGAGTATATTTAGTGGGTTGTGTTTCCTAGGCATTAAAAAAGGTTTAAAATGTTCAAAATTTCAAAGAAAAGAATGACTGAGTAAGTTCCAAAGAAAGAGTCCAAAGAGAAGCATGTATGAACTAAATACGAACTAGGTGGCTGCACCAGAAAGTTTGTTAAAGAGAAACTGGTCTCTCACCCACGACCTAAATCCATAGTTTTCACTTGCATATTGATTCAAGTCACCAGCAATGGTGGTACGCTACTATTGTGTCCCCCCACATCTGCCTGGGGTAGACCTGATGTGCCATCAGGCGGCAATCTGCATCATTGGCCCTTCCAACCACTACCAAGCATTCCCCACATCTCCCACATAGGCCATGTTGGGGTATCTGCCGTTAAAAGAACATAACAATATGATGCACTAAAACCAGTGCCCCACTACAGCAACCTCTTATGCCCAGTGGGCTCCCCATCCTCATATTAACCAGGCCCATTGGACTCAACTCTGCTGAGCGTTCAGACATCAGATGAGATCAGGCATTGTCAACTGATGGTTTGGCTAACACACACATTGTTTCCTTGGCTATTGTTACTCCTTAAACAGATTATTCATCAACTTTAGGCTACTTTGATAATATTCTTCACACACTAGTTTACAAAGTACCCTGATTCACATTGAGCCCTGTCAATCAACTGCAGTTGCATTCCTGGCTGACATGAAAGACTTCCTCTTCCCTGAACCTCACAGTGGGCAGACAGAAAGGGTGAAGCTGTCAGAGCAAACATTTTTTACAAAACCAGTATATGTATATATATGTGACAACTTATAGATATATAATATTGAACTCCAAAAAGTCTGCTCAAGTACTGGATAATGATGGCATTAGTTAAGTTTTTGGATTAAAAAAATAAATAAATGGAGTCATTAGCCCTGTCATTTCAGTTATAGCTTTTACTGTACTGCATTTACACTTTAATACGTTGGTTACTGCACTTACAGCTTTACCACAGTTCCATGGTCCAGTGCTTTACCTGTGAATTGATTTCATATATTGTCTGCTGTTGAATGTAAGTCCACCACCTCCATGCCTGAGGGAGCTGCCAGCACGCATCCCCACCCCCGCACTGAGTGTTGTCATTTTGTCAGTCAAAGAAGGCAGGCGCCATAACGAAGGTGACAACAGTTTTTTTTCCTCTGAGGTTTACATCTCTGAAGGGTCTGCCAAGCTGCTTGAAAAAATAGGGATCGCATCAGGTTTCAGCCTCAGAGGCATGTGCATGGGCTGTGGAGTAGCCCTGTGGTCCGCCCCGGGGCATGTTTGCTCTGCTTCTCATTACTATCATGTTGTGGTGCCATCGAAGGAGCCAGGGCATGGAGACCCAAAGAGCGGTGTTGAGGGGGCGTTCCTAACTTTGGTCGCAAAAATCCAGACTCTAAATAGTAGCGCTGTAAATCAGTCTTCCCCTAATATAGCTATGTGCCTGGGTGGCACTTGGTGAAATTTGGCTCAAAGCATCCTCTCAGAGACCTGAAACCCGTCCAATCACAAAGTAATGAAAGTACCTGTTATATGCCCCTATTCTAACGTGATACCCAGTGATTATGAAAGGCATATAATGTTTAGACCTAGATGTTGGAGATATAATGCAAAAGTGATATTTTTTTTTTTTTTTTATTAAGTAAAATGGTCCTGCTAATATCATTAAAACCCTCCCAAAATCAAGTCAAAATCTTGAAAAAAAAAAGAATTTATTCATTTTTGTTTCTGCCATGTTATATATTTCCTTTGTGAGCTATACTGGCCATATGTTTTTTATCACACAAATCTGGAAAGAATGGTTTTTCTCTTCAATCAAACAGCAGAGCTGCTGGGAAGCAGCCTGCTGAGGTAGGCATAGTCAAAGTGTTAAGTTACACTGAACTTAAAGATAACTTACTCAGTGTTCTTCAAAAATATAGTTGATATTTGATATCACCCCTACTCGCTATTGTTGCCCCTGTGCACTGCGGGCTGCGCTATAGTATTGCACCTGTGGTGAATTTGCAGGAGAGCTTACCCTATCCTTACACTACGATACAGAGGAGAACATAGCAATTAAACTGGAAGCCGATCCACGGTCAATCAAGCCACCCAGTATGCGCTCTCACTGTGAAATTAAAATTTAAAATTGATATCCACGGCCATGCCCAATATTTTCTGTTCAGCCACTAAATGTCGTTGATTTATCATTTAAAATATCCTAGGGTTTTTCTGTAGGTACTCTGGCCCCAGGTACAGTGGTTTTGATGCTCAGCCAGGACAATATGGAAGCCTTGCCAAGAGTCCAAGCTGTGAACGTTTGTCGGAAAGTTACCGTAATCCCCTCTGCTCGTAGTGCAAGACGCTCAGAAAGCCACAGTCGTGCTATTCGCCACATCTGTGGTCTGCACAACAGGTAGCCACTGAGGCTCCCCATATTGTGATCTGGGTTTATAGGAGGGAACAGAGCTCAATGGATAAAGGGAAAGCTGGTACCTGCACCTTATTTCTTTCCTGTGGATAGAGTCTGTCAGTGGTCTCTTTGTGTTGATTAATCTGACACTTTATTGATATGATCCTGATGATTAATGCCATAATTGTTAAAACAATTCCTCTGTTGTTTGAATATACAGATTTCAAACTATTCCAGATTCATACCAGCATTCCTGGCACAATCACCAGTGACAGGTCATGAAAAAAAACAAAACACTTTTTATTTTTGTAAGTAGAACTGCAGACTTTTTTCAGTAGTACTATCAGATACCCCTTAGAACTTCCATAGACCTCTTGCTTCTCACACTGGTTGTCTCCGCGATGGCCGGCTCAGGCCCCTGTGATTGGTAAGGTTTGAAGATGGAGAGGCCCATAGAAGACAACCTAGCCTCACAGTGAAGTCTTTCGTGCTTTTGCCATCTTGTTGCTAACCGCAGGACTGTTGTGTTTACACATAAGAGCCGGTGCATAAGAGAAACGCAGACCACCTTCAATCAACCTGGGGTTCATCTTTGCTGCTCTGTACAATCTGCCACCGCCCACCATTGACCTAAATTTTAGTCTTGTACTGAAACACGTTCAAGAGCTTCTAGAGCTACATTTTATTGTGTGTTAAAATAAGGTTTGCTTGTGATTCTGCTCTTCTGGGATCTTCAAGGTGCTTGTCACTGCCCTCAATTCACCTGCAGTGGACGTGTAGGTTTCAACAGCTTAAAATGGAAACAGTCTCTGAAGGACAAGCCAAGAAATCTGGTAAATTAGAAATATGGTCCTGGGAAATCTAATGGGGGAGACTTGGTAATTACCTGAAGTACAGAGGTGCTACAGTGCTGCACTGGTGTGGAATTTTGTAAAGCCCGTCCAAGCTTGTAAAAAACAAGTTCTGCCTCAGTGTTTAATTCATGTGGGTCTCCTAGCTAAACACAGTATTACACACAGCTGTTTGCAGCCATTTAATCAGCCTCAATAATGTTTAAGGCAGAGAATAACAATACTACTGAACAACTTACCTGCTAACCCTACCTATTTTGACATAAAACTAGCAGCTTGCGGCATTCTGTGAATACCCTCATTCATATAGCAAAGAATTTAGAGAATAGGGATAAAAGTCATTTCAGTGATGTTAATAGTAGCTCTGTGATGTAGTTGAACCATATCTTTTTAATTATGGAACTGGGCCTGGTTCTGTCTTAAATTGCGATGGTTCATTTGATGAAACCTGCTGACGATGTATTTTTTCTATTTGTGAGCCATTCTTTTTCTTCCCACTTCTCAACGACTCATTGAACTTGTGTAAATCCAAGCACAGGACATAGCCTTCGTATTACATGTTTTCATTTGCCCCATGTATGCCCGAATAGTGAACAATCCCTCTTTTTCATGACCGGGTCTTTCATTCAGTGGGTGGTGAGTAGGCACCTCTATGATGATTGGGAGATTAGGGAGCTGGGTGATTTTTCCAAGGTGAGTACCTCATGGTAGATACTGTTCACTGCCATTTAGTTTAAGTGCAGGAGTGTCAGTTAACTCGACACTGGCACCGGGAATACTTAATGCCAGATGGAGGGAGCTGTCCTTGAAGTCTTAACAAGCAGCCACAGAGAACCACCATCCTTTATTTCAGTGTGAACGAGCACGAAAAAAAAAAGGTAACTTTGCAAAGCTACCACAAAGTATACTTTAAAAACCCTCATAGGAAAGAGAAGGATAAAGGAGACCCGAGGGGGCAGAGAGGATCAAAAAAAGTATGGAGAAAAAAAATACAATTTAGATTTGCTGAATAATTTTTTTTTTTTTTTTTTTTGCGTTCAAAATAACAAAATGGTGGTTGTCACGCTCAAGGATCTAGCTGCTTTAGAGGTGTCGAATTATTGTACCTCCATTGGATTTACATTGGTATTGGAATCCAAGGGCAAGAAAGAGACCAAAACCTCCAGACTTTGGCACTGGCGTCCATCACCGCTGGCACGGATGGATCACTCTGGGAGGCTTCAGAGCACCGATAGGCCCCGATGTTTTTTTACGACGAAATATGAGGGCGGTAGTTACAAGAGCGTTAGAATCAGGACTACCTCCTGGAAAGTTGGTTAACACAACGACAAGTGCTTTTTCCACATGGTTCACCAGCAAAACAAAGTAAAAGCTAAAAGCAGTGGATTTGAGAGCAAAAGAAAGTAGTATATATACTTTACTAACCAGAAGATGAAGAGAATATCCAAACAGCTTCAAACAGAAACATTCATCAAAGATTGCTGGAGGGAACCCTGTAAGCCAATTACCACATACTATTGTGGCCACCAATATCAGGAGTACATTAAGCTATGGCCGATTAGTGTGTCTAACATATTTTGTCAGTCATCTCTGCACTTATCACACTTTGTTCTCGAAAAACGGTAGGCTATGTTATTGTCAGCTTTGATTAAATTCACTCTTTTTTTTTTCTTGTTTGGGGCTCTATTGTTGTTGGCAGAACTCTTGTTCAATTTCAATTAAATGCACTTTAAACACTGTTGGCGTGCCTCTTGTTCTGGCTTTGCTGGTAGGAGAACCTCTGTTGATTCTCTACTTCCATTCATTAGGTTCGTTTACTGCTGACCCTCCCAAACTGCTGCGACTCGCTTGAGTGAAAGGCCCAGTGATCTCAGACTCAGCGCATCCTGCTAAGACAGGAAACAGTTGAGGTGCACTCCATAGTGTCACCAACACATCACAGACGCCTTGAGGGAGTATTGGCTCGTTGCCCCACTGGTACGGCAACTAAGCAGAGCAAGGTCTGTTGAGTTTTGCTTGCCAAGTTAGCCACGGAAATATTTCTTTTCCTGTTAACTCAAGAGTCTGGCAGTCACCTGTGTAAGGTTGTCCTGGCATGTTCACAATGAGCCCCCGCCCGCCGTCCATTGAGGCGGGTGTGCGGGCTAAGTGCTGATGGACCCTGACCAATCCAAGGCCTTCTGAAAGTGTACCAATTCATTGACACAGCTTTATTGTGTCAGTGGTGGCGGAGTGAGATGACAAATTCCTCCAGGTCTTGTTGATGAGGAAGCTAGGTGTTTTGCATGGTTG
Source organism: Periophthalmus modestus (assembly GCA_019594935.1). NCBI lineage: Eukaryota > Metazoa > Chordata > Actinopteri > Gobiiformes > Gobiidae > Periophthalmus > Periophthalmus modestus. Next base: position 22,901,817 of record JAIEZT010001390.1, on the reverse strand, counting down.
GGAGCTTTGAAATCCTGCTCTATTTTTTAGCAATGATTGTAATTGTGTTTGGCTCAAAGTGTAGACAGGCCAATCTAAATAAGTTTTTTATGAGTTTGTCCACATTTTTTTAGTATTATATAATTTTTCCGTCGTTTCTGTCATTAAGTACCACATCAGTTATATTGAGGCATTAAGTTAGACCAATGTTCCCAAATTGTAGTATGGTACACAAGCTCCTTCAGAATTTAAAGTAATTTAAATGTTTTGTCCTCTGTGTCCGTCCTTGTGTAAAATTATCGTAGCAATTGTGTATTCCTCTTTTGGGATGGTTTTATACTGGTTTACATCTATAGTTGTCCTGTTTTAGACCTGTTTAGATCTGGTGGTTGCTCAGAAGGCCAATATTTTTCTTAAGAGGTAGTATAAAAGTTTGAGAACCACTATACTGTATATCTTTGATGGTTAAAACTGTTACATTTGGTTTTAATTGTGCTGATCCAACCTGTTGACCTCAGTTATATAATTTGTGAATCCTTCACACAAGCAATAAAGTGCTTAACATTAGAATATGCTAAATTCCCCCATCCGCCACTAGTCACTGGAAATGCTTTTTACTATAAAGTGCATAAGTGCAGCAGTCGCCAATAGCCTCTCCAAAGAGTAATTAAGTCTAAGTGGTTCCAACAGATAAAATTTATGTTGATCCTGTTTATGTCCATTGCCTTACATGCTTCGAGACGAATAGCCAGCGTAACGGTTTCCCTACAATGAATCCAATATTGGCATCCGCATGTGTGGCTCAGTGGAGCCTCAATAGAAATACGTCATTTTACTGCCTAGACGTTAACACACAGTAATCTTTGCCCCAAGTTCAACAAGGGCACAGTTAAGTGTGGCTTTGTACTCAACAGCCAAATAAAACCGGGAAAAGCCCAAATCATAGTAGTAATACAAATAACATGGAGGAGGACCATGATACAAACAGTGTAACTGGGCAAATGGGCATCAACAACGGGCCAAGGAGGGAGTCTCCTTTCTTCCCTTGACAGAAATGTCTACCAACCAGCTCTGTGTCCTTTTAGTGCAGTTTTGGATTGTCAAAGCAGATGAAAATATACTGTGTGAGTACTACTAAATGGTTGTGCATGTGCCAGGACACACAAAGTGAGCTAAAACACTACTTCTTACTGCCCCGCATCCTCCTTCCCTCCCCTTTGGACTGGAAAAGCGTACTGGCCATTGATTTAATTAATTTACTAGTGGAGACGAATACCCTTGAGCTCTGGGATTTTTGTATTTAGTTCTGCAAAACATGTAATTTTGTCTTGCATCAATTAAATATTTTGTTTATGAAGTCAAAGAGGACACATTACATAAAATCAACTTTGTGAACTTAAGACGTTGCCTCATCCTTACCTTACTCAAAATTGTATTCCTGCATGTTTGAGTAATCATGTATTGTCCTGCATTTGAGGCTTGATTGTTCAGAAAATTTCTGTTTTCACCTACCCACTTTTCTGCCCCCATTGTAATACAGACTCAGGGTCATACATATACAGTTGAAAAATGTAATTTAAAAAAAACAAAACATGTAAATAAAACTCTGTTGCTTGCCACGGTGAAATTACTGGCCTGCAAAGTCTATTGACTTTGTCTATTGAACGGTTTATCAGGTTGTTTTTTGATCAGTGTTGTAGTTTGCAATGAGCCAAATTGTATAATAATGATCCATGTATGTAATAGTTTAATTACCCAACAAACAGAATGTCTACTTTAAATAAAAGATCTGACATGGCTGTAATTACAATGCAGATTATTTATTACTTTGATTAATTTTGCAAGTGCCTATTTTGTTGTGTCAGTGCAATTGGATCAGACGTTCATTGGGTGGTGAAGGTTGACTTTTCCTAACTTACTCCTGTGGTTGGCGCAAGTGGGATTCAAAAAAGGCCTTAAATCCAAGACAAACTCTAACCCAAGTAGAGCGTGTGTTTAAATTTGCACTGTCCAATCCACTTTTAGAATGTTACTCTATAGGGTTTTCTTCACAATCATTTTTCTGAAAAACACTCCCCACTTATAGGTTTGTTAATTGATTTATTATTCAGAGTTATTCCTTCTTGTCATTTCTCCTTAATATGACAGCAGTAAAGACATTTTCACACAGGCGTTATGTTCCCGTAAATAGTTTTTTTAGCCATGTTCCTGCCAGATGTTTCATTGTTCGAAGGATCTATTTTACAATCATCTGTCAAAACCTGTTGTCAGTTCAACCACCTGGGCCACATAAGGTGTAGCAAGTCCTTGTTAAATGACTCATTCTGAAAATGTGAATGTTGACGATTAAATGGTGGGACTTTGATCATTTTTCAGAGGCCATGACTGTTTATTCTTAAAGGGCTCGGCTCTCTCTATGTTTCTTGGCCCGTGTCTTATTTTCTGTATAAATTACATACAAAGAAAGCTTAAGAGGTGTTTCTCAAGGGCTAAACTTTTTATGCTTACACTCTATTGGCAAATCCACTATGGAAAAGTTGAACTAAGCTTCAAGTGCAGTGTTTAGTGCGGTTTGGGGGCTTAGGTGGGGATCAATTGCCTTCATTTTGCAGCGGCACCCAGAAACCTCCAGAGGCTGGTCTGAAGGACAGGTGGGCTGGCCCTACACAGTCCACACACCACTGTCCCCAATAAGTGCACAGACCAATGACAGCGGCCATAAGCCAGAACAGACAGGTGGTTTTAGAGTATGCCATTGAATGAAGGCCAGTGTTCTGCTTCCTGTGTAGGAAGTGTTGTACTAAGACCTATAAACAAGGTAAATATACAGTAATAAACATATTTCTGAGTATTTTGCTTTACAAACTTAAAATAGTAAGTTACTTTTTACACTCTAGTGGGCATTGTAACATACTTTTTAACTATAATATGTAGATATCATATGGGGGGAGGTGAGTATTTTTTAAACCGAAACTAGTAAGTTAGTTTTAACTTTAATGCATGCCCATATTTGTTAACTTATGCATGCATTTGTTTTTCAGTGTTTTTATGCACTTATCACCAAAGAAAAGTTCCTAGTTTGTGAGCTGTGTTCACTGACAATGGCAATAAAAGTCTTCTTATTCTGATTCTTCTGAATAAGGCAACACACAATACCGAAATATACTAGTTGTAGCCTACGAGAAATACTTTGTTAGACATTTAGATGTAATTGTTTATTCAAACACTATCTAACTAGATGCATATTGCAATTATTTCATTTAATTAGGCCTAATATTAAAGCCACACAGTGAAATCAGATGAAAGCATAGATCCATGTGTGAAAGTAATCAGGGCTTTTGTTGCTATAGGTGCTGCTGCCATCTTCTGTCCACACTTTTAAAATCGCAAGACTTGGTTCGTGTAGTTATGTAACACAGTCCAACGAAAAAAAAATACCAATATCATTTGGTGCCCGCGAATAATGTGGGAAATTCGCAGAAAGTACCGGAAAAATATGGGAGCTTTTTTCTTTTCTGCAGCAGCATTGCTTGTTAAGAACTGTAGCTCTAACATGTGAATTAAAACTGAGTTGCAAATGGCGATGCTTAGAGCTGCAAAAAAAATACAAAAAAACCGCACAGAAATGTTTGAGTTTCGGTGTTGATTTTGATATTTTTGAATGAACCTACCGTTTCTTTGTGGCAGTGCTGCTGGGTTTCCATTCATAGCAGCGAATGAGAGTCCTCCATGCTGAGCTCTTCTGGCCAATCACGTGGCTTGCTGGTCCAATCACGTGGCTTTTCTGACCAATCACGTGGCTCGTTGGTTTTTGGCCTTGTTCGACCGCGGACAGACGTCGGCAAGTGGACCGGGTGGATGCTAAGCTAATCCAGTCAAATTACGACTAAGTATTTCCTCCGATTTTTTTTTCATTGCTTTGCTGTTTTTGGACGGATGCACAAGATTTAAAAAATTAAAAGCCACATTTGTCTTGTAGAATTGTTCGGCTAACAATCTAAATTGACTTTGCTAAGTCGGTTTTTGTGTTGCTAGCTCGGACTGCGGTCGCGCCTTGTTTGACAACAGGCTATTCGGGCACGTTAGGAGTGTTGTTGTTTGTAGCTGCAGAGTTAGCCATTCAATTCCCGTTAGCTTTGGGCGGCAAAAAGAAAATAGCTCCGTGCAAATAGAGGAAGTGCAGTATGGCAGAGTTTTTGGAAGATCCGTCGACTTTAACTAAAGAAAAGCTCAAGACAGAGCTCACGGCGAAAATGTGCCACTTCCGAGCGGCGAGCATAAGAAAGAAGTGTATGTTCAGCTATATTTGAAGAACTTAACCATCCTCAACAACAAGAAAAGTCCTCCTACAGACACTTTCTCCAGCGACGAAGAGTTACCAACGCCAATGGTCACAAATAAAAGCCGCTCCGGCAGAGTAAGTGCATTTTATTCACTTTCAATTACTTAATTTTTGCGTGTGATGCATATCTCGTGACTAGAAATTGTTTTGCCTTAAATCACTTAAAGACTTAATCAGCTTTTCTTTTCAACTAAGTGACATTGTTGTTGTTACAGAAAGCCACAAAGAAGACGGACAAACCCCCGGACAGAAGAAGTGGAGGTGACAGAACTTTCAGACGAAGATTTAAAACAACAGCTGGCCAAGCACGGGGTGGAAACAGGGACCTATTGTGGGTGAGTTTCTGCAGGGATTAACACGGACTTTCACTCCTAGAAGTCACTGCTCACTTATGGTCGATGTTAACACAAGCCTCATTTGCTGAAAGAATTTAACCAAAATGCACATAGCAGCATAGAATAGTAGACAAATGTATTTTTCAAAACTTTCGTAAGATAACTGTGTAGATAATTTAATTTTACATCAATATAATATGTATTGTCTTCTGGAATATTATACGTAGACTAATGTAGTTGTTTGTTTAAAGAGAACTTGATGCTATAATTTTACTTTACTGTAGCCTCTACCCGTAAAGTGTATGAGAAGAAGTTGCAGAAGATTTTGGACCAGCCGCCCCCTGAGCCTGAGACCACTGCAGAGGTCACGACCCTCCCAAAGGTTGATAGTAACCAGAATGGCAACACCAACTCTGACCAGTACAGTGACAAGGAGGATGGTGAGCTTATCCCTCCATATACTGCCACATCAGCGCTACACCCAGGAATCTTGATCTTTGTGAACACATGGCAGTTAGTTTTTACATGAATCATGGGGTTTCAAAATAATTAGAGAATACCCAAGACATCACACTAAATGTTAATGTGAAATTTATAACACACAAAGTGTTTCATAAAACAATACAGTGTGGCAGACCCAACACAAGGATTTCACAATTTATTACAAAGCAGCAAAAACGTTTAATAATATCACTTATTTTGACTAAAAACGGCATGCTGCATATGTAGTTTGTAATTGATAAACACTAAATTATAGCTTTTCTTTTCACTCTCATTAGAGGTGCTTGCTGTCCCCCTGAACCCAGAGCCGTTCCTGTGGTTGAAAAACCTGTGCGCAGCAGAGGAAAAACCCCCACCACAGTCCGCACCAGCAGCAGACGACAAGCTAAAGTAAGTCCTAGCTGAAAACATGAATTTAAAAAAAAAAAACTTTTGTAAGTTGAGGAGGATCATTTAAAGTTCTCAACTCATACTTTTTGTGTTTGCCAGATAGTGGAGGAAATTACAGTTACAGAGGAGACACTGAAGAAAAAGTCTGCAGAGAGTGCGGTTGAAGATATTCTTGCCAATGAAATAAGCTCACCAACTGGAATGAGGTAATCCTAGTAGTTATACCTTTTTATCTATTACTTTGTATCTGTCAAGCAAGAGTCCATTGACAATGTTACTATGCAACAGTCGTTTAGAGGTGATTTTTTTTTTTTCTTCATGTGCCATACAACTATAGCTTTTCAAATGTGTTCAATGAAAATTATTTGATTGATTTTGTGTTAATATTTACAGTGCAACCTGCCGGCGTCCGATTCGCGGTGCAGCGGGCGGCCTCTGAAGCCCAGTGAGTACTGGCTGGATGAGTCCCGTGTTCAGAGCACAGTCCTCTCTGAGAGCCGCACAGAGTGTCTGAAAGCAAGCAGCTCTCTTGGGCGCAGCACCTACTTCACGAGGCTTCCTGTCTACCCTTCTCAAGCTCCTCTTGCTCATTGCCATCGTCGTTGGCCTCTATTATGCTTATCAGAAGCTGGACGCCAGCCACATTGAGGCCCTCAAAGGTCTTGTGGACAGCGTCCTGGTCCCTCTCCGTGGGGCAGTGGAAAGCACTACCACTTACCTGGGGATCGGTGGAGGAGAAGCCCCCCGGCCCCAGTGGAGCAGCCTGCAGAGTGAAGATCAGCAGCCCCCATGTGTCCACTCTATTGATTAGCAACAGCGCATCACAACCCAAACAAAAAACTCAGCATACTTTTTTTCTTAATTTCCCGTCATGGTTGGACAAAAGACACAAATCTATAAACTCTTATCTCCTCTCTTCAATTCAGTCTCTCTCCTCCTGACACTGAGGGATTCAGCAGTGACTTCTGGGTGACTCCATCCGAAGTGACTTATTTTTATGTCGTTTTTTAAACTGTGAAATTGTTTGTCTTTGTGAGCATTTAACCCGTGTATGTAGAAATGTGGGCTGATTTGGGAAGGCCACTTAATCCATGCATGATAGTATTTTTGAAAGTCATACTGTAGTTTTTTCATACTCGTGCCAGATATGTTTTCGGATGGTGAAGTGCCTGGATAAATGCAAGCACTTAAGATGCCCTCCCATTTCAAGCACATACCGCTTCTACTAACTCCACTGTAACTTCAACCGTTTTTGTGCAAATTTAACCATTTGCTCTGTTGGTAGTAACCGATTTCTATGGTGCTCAGGTAAAATCTCTTGATGTGCTCTGTGCTGGAAGAGGTGCAGCCAGATCACATCGCCGCATGAAGAAAGTTGCATACATTTTCAGTCACTGACTGAATCATGGGCTTTGTTTTTATAATTTTAATTTGTATTCTGGTCACTCTTAATGTATTTAATCACTTTTTTTTCAAATGATTTGAGATATATAATATACTGTACTTTTATTGAAAGCAGGACTGATCAAGGTTTTACAAAGTGCTTTCTAAGTGACTAATTATTTGACAATTCCATATTCGGAAACTTCAGTATCCAATCACAAATTTCTTTCTCAGTCCTGCCATAGTAACCATCTGAGTTTACATGCTTTGGGTTTTTGTGCTTTGTTTGTGCTTTTTCATCATTATATTTTTGTTTTTATAATTATGTTTCTGATCCTTTGGTCCTCGATGTCTTGGAGCAGGACTGGCCCATGCAGTGGACCCACATAGCCCATTAAACTGACTGCATTTGTTCATATATGGCAGATCTGTTTTTAGGCAAATGTTTTTAGTAAACACAGAAAAATGTTCACTGAAAGTGCAAGTGAGGGTGGGACAAATTCATTTTGATATTTTTTGAAAGTAAGTGTAAAGTTTTTATAGCACATTGTAGGGAACCATGTAAAGGCAATATGCAAGACACGCAGAAGCCAGATTTAACACAATTTCACACCAGGCAGCTCTCAGCAAAATGGACAGACGACATGGGTTATGTGGGTAAGGATTTGTGATTTGTTTATTTATGATAATGTAGGCTGTGTATCATGAAATAAACTCAATTGTCACATGAACCTGTATTATTTTGTCTTGCATCATGTGTATGAAATTCTGAATTAAATGTCATTTTCTTAAAATGAGTTTACGATTTTTCAAATTTCTAATGCTTTCTCAGACCTTTTCAGATTTCAGTCATCACTTTGTAGGAATGGAATGGACCAATACCATTGTCTAGTCTTCTTCCCTGCAGCCAAAACATTTGAGATTTTTTAGAGATCTTTCCGCTTTATTAGAGATGCTTGACAAAAACTTTTGTGATGCTTTAAGAAAGACTGATAGAAAACAGCGTGATATCAGAACTGTAATGACCTACCCTCATAAGAGTATGTTCAGTGTGAACAGTTTGAAATTATTTGCCATTTGATCACATGCAATTGATATTAACTTTTGTGTCATATTTTCTATTGAAATCAAATATTTCTCCAGACATAGTCACACTGGCTTGAGACCTACACATAGATACTGATATTATAGTCCTGTTTATTTTATATTATATTTTTTTCCATATATTTTCATTTAAATCTTCTCTGCCTCATATTTTTAGGTGTGTATTGTGCTGAATAGTGCTACAAGGAGGCGTTGTAGGGGATGGAGAGGCTTATTGAATTAAATCCACCAGACTCCAGTCTAGCGACGAGCAGCAGGGGCAAGTTTCAAAGTCAAATCTGTACTTGGATTGGACCACAGAACCATTTTTTACTACACTCTCACTAACAGGTGAGTGGGCTTTCATTCAGTGAAACTACTGAACAACTACTCATATGGGTGGAATTTTTTCTAATTATATAGTTGTGTTCAACCACCAGAATGTTGCTCAGCTCTGCTACCCATTAAGTATTACCTACCAGCAACTGCTCTCAAAATGTATGGCATGTCTCCGAAGATGACAGTCGTGTTTTGTTGCTTGGTCACTCAGCCATTCTATATAATTTGTACATAGTTTAAAGTATTGAAATTCCTATCGGGCATGCAGGATATGACCTGTTATTAGCTGCATGGTACCCTGGTTCAAGCAATGTTTTCCAAGGTTGCCAAAGATGATTGCCAGGTGAACAGTTCATATAGTTTTAATAATTTTTGGTTTTGTTGTTTTTTACTATTATTATTTCACAAAACATAGAAAGTGCTTGACTTGATAAAACCACATGTATAAACCAGTTAAAAACTATTACCTAAAACATTTTAATTGAAGGTAGTGATCGTTTCATGTTGCCTAGAAAGTGGATGACAATGAATTTATGAAGTATCAATCAAGGTTTTATAATCAGACCAGCCAAAAATCTCTACAACTCTCCACATATCTGGACATACTGTTTTAATAAAACCTTCAGGTTGAAGTGTAATGAAGCAGATGGAGACAGTGTTAAAAGATTACTGTAACTGATTTAACTAGAAACTGTAGACAGGAGGACAGTCATTATTAGACAGGTTAGGTATCCGATTATACCCCTCTATCCTCTGTTTGGGATAGGGGAGGGTGCGTGACAGGAAAGGAGGGGCGCTGCATGCTCCCCAATCTGGGCCACAGTCACATGAGAGGGAGCTAGCATCTGACTGGATACTGTCCTGTATCGGATCCATTGAGAGTGTTTAGGAGGGCCTGCTGTTGATGCCTACTAGTGCATAGGATCTCTACCTAGTGTGCCATGCTGATTATATGGTGGTACATATATTCACTGCCAGGAGTGTCGTCAAGCCAGAGCAGAGCAAGTATCAATGCTGTTTTTATATCAGTGTTTTGTTTCAAGGTGATTTCTGCACAGTGAGGACACGTCACCTTCCTTACTCATTGCTGCTTAAAATCTCTCAAATTTGACTTATGTAGGTCTAGTATATTCCAATTTGGCTTTTATCGGTCAGTTGCTCTGTACCATAGAAATTAATGTAGAGAATTTTGGTGTCAGTATATACCTGTATGTATGTTGTCCCTATGTCTAATTAGTAGCCCACTAATGTCACTTAAACCACCTATTTGTCTCATTGAAGTGTTATTGCGTTGCCTGGAATGTTGCACTGTATGACATTAAAACGTATTTATTCAATTCCAAGTGCTTGTATTGTCCAAAAAGACCTTGAAAAATTTGCATGACATATTGATCTGGCATAATATGCAAGATGCTCTTCCTAATCCATTTATTTAGGCTTATGGTTGATGTATTTAGTGTGCATGATTTCATAATGTCTTTGACTTTCTTCGTCTGTCCAGTGAAAATGTCTGCAACGCTCCAGAAGCTCATCACCCCATTATTTAAGGGCCTTCCAGAGCCCCCAAGGAACAAGGTGACAGTGGTGGGTGTGGGGCAGGTGGGCATGGCCTGTGCTGTCAGCATCCTGCTCCGGGTAAGTGTACTTTTTAGGTTAGTAGCCTGTTTCCTTTTGGAACTATTTTAAATCGGGTCTGTGCCTATTTTAAATCTAGTATAGTAGGTAATAATAGTATAATAATAGTAGTAATAGTATTTATAGATCTAGTTTTCAAAAAATCACTCAGAAATGCCAAGTGTATTACTCAACCTCCAGCTCACCACAAGGTTGTAAAATTGGCTTAAAAGTAAAATTTTAGGCTTTTCCAAACCAGGTTCAACTCCTGCATAAGTTTGCACAATGACTGGCTAAGATGAGCTTTTTATATGTAGCCAAAATAAAAAGTGAATGAGTTAACACTAAGACATTTAAGACTAGATGAATAAACCAATAAGCCGAAGAATTTTGTAGGTGGTACTTTGTGTAAAAGGTATTGAGAACCACTGTTACGTGTTTACTATGCACATCTGCTGCTGCTCCTCTTCACGATGATAGGACCAAAGTGAACCTTGCACCAGATTACAGCTCTACAGTGTCTGAGCTGCTCTTAACCCTTCACTGCCCTTGAATTTTTGGACACCTACAGCTAATGTAAACACCCCATCTAAATGTAATTCCTAAAGATCCCCTTACAAGGTCCTGCTGTGTAGTGAAATGACCTTCCCAACTGCACTGTGAGTTTCAAAAGTGTCAAACTAGTGATAAATCAAAGCTAAAGGAATGACTTAAATAGATATAGTGCGACGGAGACTTGATTTCTAAATCTCTCCCTCAACATATCAATGTATGTATTATTTGTACTTTGGTGGAAAACTAGTTTGAATTCTAGGGCATTTATTTTACTAACCAGACAAGCTCCTTCTACTACTGCAGCTGATCCACTAATTGGAGGATTAGCGTAATGTTTTTAACAGTGCCCTGCCTGGGGGTGCACACCGACACTGCTATGACGTGCCATTGGCACTCACCTTGTGTGTTAGAAGTCCATCCTAATCAAGTGTATATTAACAGTTTCATTCCACATGCGTTAAACAGGCACATGTAACATGCAAAATAACCAGCAAGCAGATGTGTGTAAATATATATATATATATATATATATATATATATATATATATATATATATATATATATATATATATATATATATATATATATATATATATATATATATATACTGTACTGTACCCATAAGTACAGTAAAAATGCTGAACTTCATACAGAGTGTGTGTGTGTGTGTGCAGTGCTGTTTTTCACCCCGTTAGAAACACTCTCATGTTGTTTGTCATGTTGTTTTGTGTTATCTGGTGCAGGAGCTGGCAGATGAGCTGGCTTTGGTGGATGTGCTGGAGGACAAACTGAAGGGAGAGATGATGGACTTGCAGCATGGCAGTCTCTTCCTCAAAACCCCCACTATAGTCGCAGACAAAGGCAAGTGTGACCCTGGTTTTTTAAACAAAGCTTTATGTTAACTTTCATTAAGAGGGCCAGCTTCAAAACAACATATACAACAAATTCAAATCCTTCAATTAACCCTAAATCCTAGAAACTCAAAAGTGCATATGAAATGCAGTTTTAGAAGTATTGATATCCTAATGAAGTTTAGACTTTATGGGAGGTGTCTGTTGTGTATTTATTAAGATATATGGCACTGGGAAGGTGTAAATGAGAGTCAAACACAACAATTCAATTTTTGTCTAAAAACAACAACGACAAAAAAACAAAACTAAACAACTGTTGTATACTATATGCTAAAAGGTGTGTTAAAATTAAAATTGGCTCCTTCTCGATAGATTATTCAGTGACTGCAAACTCTCGCATCATCGTGGTGACGGCCGGGGTGCGACAGCAGGAGGGAGAGAGTCGACTGAACCTGGTCCAAAGAAACGTGAATATCTTCAAACACATCATCCCTCAAATCGTCAGATACAGCCCTGACTGCATCATACTGGTGGTCTCCAATCCTGGTAATATACTTTCCAATACAAACTCAGTCTGCCACAAGTAAAAAAAAAATTACATGCTGCATCTAGTAGCATGGTTTACAACTTGCCTGGCCACCCAAGAATACAAACTTTATGAATATACAGAGAGAACCAGTCTGGATCCAAAGCAAGGCTGCAGTTACTTACATTTATAGTATTTAAACTGATTTGAGTATTTAAATCACAGGTCAGTATTCACAAGTTAGCATAAAATAAGGTTTGTAATGAAATGATAAATTCAAGTGATTTTGAATAGTAGTAGTAGTAGTAGTAGTAGTAGTAGTAGTAGTAGTAGTAGTAGTATAGTAGTAGTAGTAGTAGTAGTAGTAGTAGTAGTAGTAGTAGTAGTAGTAGTAGTAGTAGTAGTAGTAGTAGTAATAGTAGTTTTTTAGTTTTTTTCACCACCATGTCTTTTCCTTGTCATAGTTCATATATGAACTGTTCCTCTCCAGTTGATGTGTTGACATATGTAACATGGAAGCTGAGTGGTCTACCTATGCATCGAGTCATCGGGAGCGGCACAAATTTGGACTCTGCACGGTTTCGTTACTTGATGGCGGATAAACTGGGCATTCATCCAAGCAGCTTCAACGGCTGGATCCTGGGAGAACATGGAGACACCAGTGGTAAGATACAATTTTGTGTACACTTGATTATAGTCATGGATTTTGACATTTTGAGGATTTTTCTCAGCCAACAGATATAATATTCTATTTAAATTGTTATTTGCTATGGCAATAGTCCTAATTTGTCATTATTCTGAAACCCATGCATAGGTTAACGTGACATCATGACAGATTAAAATTTAGCTGGAGAAAAGGTCATAATTCTAAAGCCTATCCATATAAAACAAAACCTGTCACAAAGTTCCTCTCATAAACAACAGGGAGTTAATTTCACAATAGCCTCAAAAATGGTGCCATTATTCAGCCCCATAAATATTATTGTTGTCATTTGAAAGCACCAAATCTCGAGCAAATAATGATAAGGTTCAACATGTGAGGATGATAAGTTTGGATATATCTTCAAAAGCAGTGAATTACCCATAGTTATACAGGCCACTGCTCTCTATCTGAAATTATGACATAATCAAATTCTAGTCAGTCAGTGGTAGTCAGTAGGGATATAACAGTATCTAAATCTAATGTTACGGTCTATATTTTACATATATTCTATTCTGTTGTGGTTATATTCTACAATTATATGTTAGCTGCTCTGAAATGGAGCAAATGGCCATAGTCTTTAGACAAAGGAGTCTGCAGTTTGATATAACAGCCCATAAAATTAACGTGATACTTTTGATATTTATAAACACATATCATGTATTTAACACCTATTGTTAGGGCCTGGGCTAAGCAATTAATCCGATTTTAATCAAGATCAAGACTGAGTCATTTCTGTCACGTCCTAATGTTTTAAACAGTGCTGTGCCTGCGGGTGCACACTGACACTGCTGTGACGTGACACTCACCTTGTGTGTTAGAAGTTCATCCTAATCAAGTGTATATTTAACCATCCCATTCCACATGCATTAAACAGGCACATGTAACATGCAAAATAACCAGCAAGCAGATATACTGTATATATAGTCTGTAGCACTGTTCAGTTTGTTTATTTTTTTAATCTTTTCTTTTTTGCTTCACATCTCTGTCTTTAGCTGTGATGGCATAAAAGGAGCTTCCAATCTGATATAACAGCTCATCTTAACGTGATACTTTTGTTATTTAAAAACACAATATCATGTTTTAACAGCTATTGTTAGGGGCTGGGTAATCAAATTTTAATTGAGATCTAGATTCAGTCATTTTGGTTATTTCTTGTTAATAATATGCTTGCTCTTTTTTGTCATATATCGCCCAACCTTTAAGCCAACCTTTTGAAGTAAATAATACAGTAATACAGTGCTGTGTGTCTAGTGCCTGTTTGGAGTGGGACAAATGTGGCTGGAGTCAATCTACAGACACTGAATCCAAACATTGGCACTGAAGAGGACGAGGAGAACTGGAAAGAGACTCACAAAATGGTGGTGGACAGGTGAGCTATGTGTTTTCTTTTATTTTGTGACTAGTTATATTCTCTTTTCTTACATTGTGTCTTGTCTTCCAGTGCATATGAAGTGATCAAACTGAAGGGATACACAAACTGGGCCATTGGTCTGAGTGTGGCTGACCTCACGGAAAGCATTATGAGGAACATGAACCGAATTCACCCAGTCTCCACCATGGTCCAGGTATAATTCTGCACACTTTAACTAGTTCACTATTTAATGTGTATGGCAGATATATAGACTGAAGTATAGTAAGCCATATATCATCTTCATTAGAACACATTTTCTGTAATTCTGTTAAGCCCTTTTTGCAAGAACAATGATGATCATGAATAAAATAGCTGTACTGAAATGAGGAAATGTATTTATGAGCAAACTTGACATTTGAAGCTGACTTTTGTAGGTAAGGATCATTGTCCAGGCTTGCCATCTTTACACACTTGTGTTTTTGCCTTATGACCCGGTACATTTACAAAGCATTGGTTCTGCCCTTTCACCTTATTTGCATTGCTTCTTTGTGCGTCCCAGGGCATGTATGGGATAGGCGAAGAGGTGTACCTGAGCCTGCCTTGTGTCCTGAATGGAGGGGGCGTGTCCAGTGTGGTGAATATGACTCTGACACAGGAGGAGGTGGGCCAGCTGCAGGACAGCGCCAGCACCCTGTGGGAAATACAGAAAGACCTGAAGGACCTCTAAACGGACAGTAGGAGGCATCTTCAACACTTTCTCAATAGCTCTGTCTCCTGTCATAGCTGCCTATAGAGTCTCAACTACAGATAGTGTGTATTCATTTGACCATTTAACTCTATAAATAACTTCTAGCTTTCATCACAGCACCATGTTATTCTTTTTGTTATTCTAGCAAAATTACCGCATTTGCATAACACAGTCTAAACAATTATATGCAGCTTTAAGTAGTGTGGAGAATATAAAATGTACATCTTGTATTTCGTAGCCCAGAAATGATGAATTATACAGAGCTATCTAAACAATTATTGTGCAGCACAGACTAAGGTATTAAGTTATTCAATTTATTATTGTCTGATAATGCTATAACCTCAAATTATGTGTTTCTTTTACTTATTCACCAATTTGAAATATATTGTTTAATACTTCCTACCATGTGTTGTCTCTCCTTTCATCCAAATATACACATGTAAGTAAGTGCTCTATTTAAATGAATGTATTAGAGTATATAAGCAACAGTATCTTCTTTGCTCATAACTAGATATAAAATCTACACCACCACAGGATATCTCTGTTGTAGCTGTGTCCCCCCTTTAACTCATTAATGATAAGCTTAAACACATAAACTAAATAGTCGTAACTTTATTCAGTGTTTTCCCAAATTTTGTACTGAAATTATGCTGTGATTGGAAAAAGATCTATATACATTGCATGGAGTTAAAATGTAACTTAAAATGTTTATTTCATCTTAAAGCATTCTGCTTATAGCACTCTACAAGAAAAGGAAAAAGAACTATTTTTATTTTTATTTTTTTTTTCCAATTGGTTGTTTAGCTCGCCATTGAACTACGAGGATACCATAGTCTCTGCTGTTTTATGTCCAGTTTCATCTTTACATCTTACATAGATTAATCCACTAACAGATTAGTTTATTTCAGACCATAAATAATAATTTCCTGAACGCCTAGAGTTATGAATGATTTCCTGTTTTCTCATTTGTCGACCGCCACACTCCTCTCACAAGGTGATGATGCCTGAATGATGTTCAGTGTGTCACTAATCACTACAATGTGTGAACAAGCTCATTAAAGCTGTGAGAGAATACATTTCATTGACTTTAGTCCCTTGAAAAACAACATCTGAAACTAATTAAAGTGGGAAGCAAGGTGAAGTTTATTCTCAATAGACATAATTTAGACATAATTTAGATAGTATGATGTGGAGGAAAGATAGGAACAACCAACACAGTTAAAATAAATAGTTGAGATAATCATATGGATCAATTTCACCTGAAATAAAAAAAAAAAAAAAAATAATCTTTAAATTTCCTTTTATTTCTTTTGATATATTATAAATATTTTTGTTATTTAATTGTACTTTACCTTGTTCAGTCATTCTTAGCAGATTGAATATTCTAGGAGAAATCTTCAGTTCATGAGCGTTGCTTTCAATGTACATCACTACAAAAATATCAGACAACAGTTTGCCCATAACACATAGCCTTGGAAAACTAATTATTGAATCTAAAATCCTATTAATAATAAGCATTTGTTTATAAACATCAATAAAGAAATGATTCATACTTACTTATAATAATCTAATCAGAACTCACCATTTGGTATAGTAGCTGCGTTACTTCTGCGCTCCACAGCTGAACGATGTCCCTCTGCAAAGACATAAGTTACAATACATTATTTATTATTATTGATGAACTGAACTCATTTACTTTTGCTGCACAGACTTACGTGCTCCTTTTAGATATAACATAGCCTGGGGGGTCCAGTACCTCCTCTGGAAAAAATAAACATTGCATTGTAGGTTTAGTGGTACTAAATATACATTGTAATAAAATGAATTTAACCTACGTTTGGTGCAGTCCAGCAATGGCAAACCAGTGACAATACAAGCACCACAATGAGAGCCATTGAGGAGTCTGTACAAAAAATGTTTACACAATTTCATTCAATGCAAATAAAAAATAACCAAAATCACAATTATTAATAATATAAAAAAGAAAAGATCAGAATAAATAAATCCTGAATAAGAAGTTGACTAAATCTTACTTTCATCAGATTATTGATTCTTAAAATTTGCACCTTATAGATCCTCCAATTAAAATAATCATATTTTTAAACCAGTCTCCTCTTACTTGTTGTGGTTAATCCCGCTTCAGTGTTGGCTTGCTCCCTGGGTTTCAATAAGCCTCCCCAGAATACAACGCATCTCTTATAAAGTGGTAACGATGGTGCTGACAGATAATTTGCAGCATTTTCTTTGCAGGGTGTTAAAATGTCACGTCTAATGTGTCACAGAGGGAGACACCCACCACAACTAAACATAATCAGTGGAAGTTTATTGTTATGTACCATCAACCTCATATTTGTTATAAGATTAATTGTTTGTTATATATATTTTTATATATATTATTCATATCCCCTCCGACAATCATATTTACTAACATTAAGAACACATGACTAAAAAGTTCACACACTTTATTCCAAGTATGTATTTACAAAAGTTACAATAAAATGTTCAACTTGACCTCCTATGTGTTTTATACTCAAGCAACATTTAGCTTGTTATTGTATTTTATACATTATTTTAGTAACAACAGAGTGAACCAGTCCAATGGGGAGTGTGTACTTTTTAACAGTTCACCCAGTGGTCCATGGGCACCAGTCTTTAAATAACAACAAACTGGAATGATACAAAACAAAATCATGTCTCCAGTCTTTCCAAATATAAGTGTATGATGTTATCCAGTGGCAAAACGTAGAACTCTCCTTTCACAGAAGAAGTCAAAATACTTATCAAATGTCTCTGCTTTAGCTGAGTGGCATTGACCAAAGTGTAAGGTCCCAGTTTGAAAAATCCTTCTCAAAAATAAGGCAGCTGTTATACCATGGCATTGCTCTCTCCGATCTTGTCAACAAGCTGCAAAATGTAAAGGAAAGGAAAAATCAGTAAAAGTTGTAATGAATTATGCAAATAGAGTAAAATAAAAAAGTGTTACATATTTTTTGTGTCATACTAAGCATCCCAGAAAGTAATAATCAAAACAACTTTGGGGTTGTGAACAACTTCTGTAGTACCCCAGCTGCTAAGAACACATGGAAATGTACCTGCTATTGAAACCCTCCCACATCTCCAGCATGGTGCGTCACAGTGACACACCTTTCAAGGAGGGAAAAGTGTCTTGCTCAAGGACACATGCAGATACGGAGTATATTTTATACATGGAAAATTATTTGAAAAATGCCAGAGTGATACTGATGATGACTGTTGCTCTCCAACCAGTTTGACATCCCTTTCTCAATTTATGACACAAGACATGCAACGAACAACCTCAAATGACATTTTAAGGTGGCAACAGTGTAAGTAGATACAAATAAAACCATTCTAAATGAATATGTACAAGATTTCAACATTTGAGGATTCTTCAATATTTCTTAATCCTTTCAAGGCTAAGATGGCAGGCATCATGAAGTGGACACTTTCTGTATAATACTTACAGAGCGTATTCCTGGTAAACTAAGCAGAGACCCAAGAATGGGAACCCGTCTGATAAAGCCCACAGCCACAGGAAAGAACCCCCTGTAGGAAACACATGAGGTCAAGATAAAAATAGACACTGGGTTTACAGCTGAATTGGCTCTTTGTGATAAACTTGTGGCTGAACTGACCTAAACAGGAGGAAGAAACCATATATCTCCAGTACTACTCCAACAATAGGCCAGCCGATCAGCACCACAAACACTCCTCCCA
The DNA here is from genome assembly GCA_019594935.1 of Periophthalmus modestus. Classification (NCBI taxonomy): domain Eukaryota; kingdom Metazoa; phylum Chordata; class Actinopteri; order Gobiiformes; family Gobiidae; genus Periophthalmus; species Periophthalmus modestus. Next base: position 22,883,382 of record JAIEZT010001390.1, on the reverse strand, counting down.
GGAAGAAGCTAGTGGCTTTCGCTTTATGTCTCTGGAAAAAGAATCTGAAGGTCCGCTCCAGACCAATAACAAAAGAAAGGCCTGATACAAACAGGATCTGGAAAGTAATTATGATTATATGATATGATTATTCACTAAAAATAAATAGAAGGGAGTACTGTAATAGAATTGGTCAACTTACATTCCCGATAGCTAAAAGAGCTTTATCAAAAAACAGCATCATCCCAAAGAAGAGGAAGAAGACCCCAAAACCTGTCAACCCCATGCCAATTTCTGTGGACAAACAGAATATAGTTAAAACATTAATAACAGTTTATGGATGCATATGGTACAGTAAACAGAAAGAAGCCATTGTTTCATGTGATTAGGCAAATGCTGTTAAAATGCCTTTTCTATCAGTGAGGCTGTAATGCTGCAGAAGTGTACAATATGAGCGAATATTATTAAGCATATGGAGCTGATTAGACTATGCCACAGTCGGAATGGTGTCACCCTTTAAAGTACATTACACGTGAGCTCCAAGTACTCCAAACAATAACATGATCCAAATGAAAGCCTAAATAACATGATTCAAATGAAAGGCTAAATAAAGATGTGATAAAGCAGCTTCATTTAGAGTGACGTTGTACTAGGTGACGTTGAAGTTGTGTAGCCAATTGTGTTGAAGCTAAAAGCCCATACATTCATTTTTTAAAAAGAAGCTAACGACAAAGAACCGCGACACGGCGGGAAATGTTCTTACTTTGCGAGTCCGTGAGTGAAATCATTTTGGTAGAAGAACAGGACAATGTTTTGGAATCAAATAAGGCCTGTAAAAACTAGAAAACGGCTTTAATGGCTAAACTGTTGATGCTGTAGCTGCTGCGAAGGCAGAGCTAGCGGTTTACGTGAGTTACGTACGTATGGCACGCCACGTCTTCTCAGCCACGTCCTCTGACAAAGATCATTGAAGTGAAGATGCCCCACTCTGTATCAACGTAGTAGAAGCAGTTGTCTCTTGAAACAAACCACGAATATATGAACAGATCTAATTGAATTTGATTTTCCTGTGTTTTTGTATTACTATACGACTAATAAACACTACAGAGTTTATAAGCAGACTGACTGAGGCCTCTTCTTTCATTTCTGCACATATCTCTCTCATAGTGTGTGTCCATGCGTGTTTCACTCAGATGGTTTCACTACAACTCCCATGAGCACTCCATGCGGAAGTTCTGTCTCCAGTTCAGACGTGTTTATTGAGGCACTAGTTTGTAGTTTGCATGAATCTGAAACAAACAGAAGCTGATGTGCAAGTATGCACAGGAAAAGACTGAGGTTATTTAAGTGACGCCTTTTCCATCGAGAAAATTAATCGGCGACCGAAATGGGGACGACCTTTGCGATCGCTTTAGTATTTATTGGATGTTGTAGTAATGTTGTGTTTCTGGAGCTGCTTGTGAGGTCAGTGACAAACTTAGATCTGTGGTATTTTCCCCTATGGCTCTTAAATATCCACATGTTTCACCAGCTACGGCCTAGTTTTACCTGTATCTTTTCATGTAATCTACTATTATCCACTGCTATAGGCCAATGGCTTTTTGTAGCCTACATTATTGAACAGAAATGCTATAAGCTTCTGTAAAGTTGCATATTGTTTTCGTTATACACTTTTGTTATATTCACTTTTTATTTTTCAGAGATTTCCCAGGATGTGGTAACATTGTCACTTTTGCACAGTTTTTGTTCATTGCTGTGGAAGGTTTTATCTTTGAAAGTAACTTTGGCAGGAAAAAAACTGCTATCCCTATAAGGTAAACTGTACATACAATGTTTTATGCATCCTTTTATGGAGAGGATTATTATTATTTTTCTTTTTTTCCAGCAATTATGTCATTATGGTAACAATGTTCTTCTTTGTGAGTGTGGTGAACAACTATGCACTGAACTTCAATATTGCCATGCCGCTACACATGATCTTTAGATCTGTGAGTGTCACCACTTTTTATCTTTAAAATTATATCACTTTTTTTCTTCTTGAATTGTTCTCACGCTACTGCTGTATCAATTCTGTATCAGCAGTTGATATTGATCTGTATTAAAAATACAGTGATTTCCAGGCAATTGAAGTAACCTTATTTGCCCACATTCTCTCTGCAGGGGTCACTTATTGCCAATATGATCCTGGGTATAATTATCCTGAAGAAGAGGTGCCTCAAATTATTCACATTTTAATTTCCACTTGGTGAAATTTACTCTAATGTTCTTTAAATAACTATATTGATATTTTTAGGTATTCTGCAAGCAAATATATTTCTATAGCATTGGTATCCTTTGGCATTTTCATATGCACAATAATGTCAGCTAAACAAGTGGTAAGTACAACATTTCTCATCAAGTGTCAACTCTTTAATATTTGTTTGTTCTTCCTAAATATTATTTTCTTTATTATCATTGCAGCAAAACATTGCCAATGAGGAATCAGATGATGGGGTTCATGCATTTGTCCACTGGCTCATAGGTATGTGCTATTATTTAATAGCCAAAAAAAGTAGCAAAAAAACCCCCAAAACACAGCATTGCATGTTTGCATAGAATTATGTTTTCATTGCACAATTACACATACATTTATCTATGATGCATTTTACATTTTATGAATTTATATTTTAAATCAAACCAATTAAGGCCGATGACATTTTAAGATATCTGCCTTAGTAAATGTATGATTTATATTTTAGGCATTGCAATGCTGACGTTTGCTCTGCTAATGTCTGCGAGGATGGGGATTTTTCAAGAGACTTTGTATAAAAAATACGGAAAACACTCCAAAGAGGCCCTGTTTTACAATGTAAGATTCAGTTAACATTTGTGGCATTGTGTCTGTATGTTTATAATAATACTGTTTCCTCTCCTCAGCACTGCCTGCCCCTTCCCGGTTTTCTGCTGCTGTCCACCGACATCTACAGACACTGTGTTTACTTCAGCCAGAGCAGTATGTAATAGTTATTTGTGAATTGGTCATTTACACTTTCACGACTACTAAAATATTTGTTCTTTTTTAGCTCCCATGACAGTTCCAGTTGTTGGCCTGACTATGCCTATAATGTGGTTCTACCTTTTTATGAATGTCATTACACAGTATCCTTTAAAATAGATATTCATAGTACCAAAATCATCACCAATTAGTCTTTGGTGTATGTTTAATTAATTAAAACTTTAAAACATTAATTAAAATGTTAATGTTATATAATTGGTTTATGATAGGTTTACTTATTATTCATATTATATCATTATTACCACCTTGTGACAACACATGTATCTTTGTATGTTTGGTGATTTTACTTTTGGTTTGGTGTGTTTAATATAAGCAAACCTGGTCACATATACAGAGACTTTCAATACATTTAGAGATGTTTGTCTGCAAGGTAATTGACAAACTACTACTACCTACCAGCTAAGCAAACAGAGCAACTAAACATAATACGATGATAATAAGCATTTTTTCAGAATACAGAATTCTAAACTGTATATTGCTTTTTGTATGTTAAACTGTCATTACTCAGCTCTAGCTCTAACTTACCTGGTAACACATTATTAATATTATTAAGTCAATGATTGATTGATTGATTGATTGATGATAAAACTAACCTTAACCAGCTCTTTCAGATACGTGTGCATTCGAGGCGTGTTCATCTTGACCACAGAGTGTGCGTCACTCACTGTCACTTTGGTCGTGACACTGAGAAAGTTTTTGAGCCTCATCTTCTCCATTATTTACTTCCAAAACCCCTTCACTCTGTGGCACTGGGTTGGCACAGCTGTAGTCTTTCTGGGTACCCTTCTGTACACAGAGGTCCTGAACAGTTTACACACAGCCCTACTCGGACCACCCACCAAAGAAAAGAAAAAGGAGTGAAGTAGTAGTAGTAGTATTCAAGTTTTAGGCGATCATGCAAGTTTGATATCCAATAATGCACTGGAAAGAAACACCTCCTTTTCTTGTTTTTATTTTCCCCATTTGGTGATGTTATGCAATTTCATTGTCCTCTGTTTGGTATTTTAGCAGGTACTTGTACATTATAAATGGAATTTCCTACATAATTTAGTCTTACTGGGTGGGTATGCTACATTATGGCAAGCAAAAAAAGCATTTTTTTTCCCCTATTTATTTTTCACATGTTATGCAGTACTATAGGTCAGGTCACAATGCCAATAACTCATAAAATGTGAAATTTGAAACTTGAATATTGGTTAGAGATGTAGTTAGTCTCTCAGGCTTTTTTGAGTAGTTTGTGAAGTGTCTGTAAAGTCACTTGTTTATAAATAAAATAACTACATGAATAATGTGAAGATAAAATGAATTTGTCTGTGTGTAATTGGTAAGTGCATTATTCATTTTTAGCGCACAGAAGCCCTAACCTTTAAAATAAATGTGACATTTTTCCAGAAATCTACTGTTTCTAATTGCAAATTATTTAGAAACTGTAGTGTGTAAATTATATTTACTTAGCCAGTGTTGGTAGCGAATAATATAACTTTCAAAACCAATAACCTTGACCCCCATAGTATAATTTGTGCATTTGAGACTAATGATTTCCTTTTATTAAGCTAATATTCCTATCTGGGACATTTTGTTCTCTCACGCTTGGTAAATTCATTCACAGTGACCAATCAGATCAGACGTTGTAGACCTTCAGCCAATGGGAGCAGGCGTTGTTGCAGCGTTTTTACAGGGTAGGTGGGCGGGGCAGGCTTTAGCAGCTGGATAACACTGAGCGTGCACTGGTTGATAGAGGCGCGTTGTAAATTTAATAATTCCCTACAATTTGTTTGTTTTCTGCGGTGACGCTCTGGCTGGATGGGGGGAAACGGCCCCAGTCACTTTGCTCCGGGAGAAGAAGAAGGTGGAGTGACTTATGTGAAGGGCATTCGGGTGAGTAATAGAGAAGCCTGCAAACTTAAAGACATTAGAGAGCAACAGTAACACAAGGTGCACCACTGTAATATGAGAAATATGTCTGCATGCCTTTCTGCACGTGTGTAAATCCAATACTGTGATGGTTTGTGCCAACTGTCTTAACTGTATCCAGTGGAATGTCCTATAATAAAAAGAAGATTAATAAAAGAATGCATGTGTCTTTGATAAATTAACTATGGAGATGATAATAATATAGGCATTTAATGTATAATTATCCCAAACTTTTTCAGATAGTACTTGGCCCACCTTATTTTCAGTTCACCTTCACAACTTTCCTTCCCCACATGACCCTAAACAAAAGGCATACCTATTGCCAAACTTGACAAATAACAGTATTGTGTAGGGCAGGCTAATACTATAGCTTAAACTGGTGTATAAATACAACTACATTTTTGAAAAAAAACATGCATCATGATCCTTACAAAGAAAATATTTTGTTCTATATATGTTGTTATTGTAGCAAAGCAAGTCTTACCATTCTATAACTATTCAAAGTGGGAAATCTGGATTATTACACGTTTACTATACCATTATCTATTTTGGTAACTGATATGGAAGATTATCTTTGTTTGCATGAAAAATGTAACCCTTGAATATAACATTTAAAATACTTAACAAAGACAGATAGGACTTAACTATATCATTACTAACTTTTTTTTTTTTGGTTACAGCTTTCAGACCGAGTCATAAACCGAATGCGCCAGCCCCCAAAGGTCATCACTCCTCTACCTACAGAGAGCGGGCCTCCTAAACCTGAAACACCACCCTCAGTCCAGGATCTCCTCCCACTCCTGACCCCCTCACCCTCTCAGGATGTCTCAACTACAGCTCCTCCATCACTGGACGCTGCACCTCCAGTCCCTGTTAAGCTAGTCCCACATCCACCTGTTAAATTTCACTCCCTTCCCCCTCCTACTATAGAGACCACACCTGAATCCAAACCCACAATAGAACCATCCCCACCTTCGCCCATAGAAATACCTGTAGATCTACCTCCACCGGTTGCCAACCCGGTAGCAACTCCTCCACCACCAACAATTGAATCTCTTCCAGTTACTGTAATTGAATCTATTGTAGAACCAACCCCAACTCCAGAGCTTGCATCCCCACTTTCTAGCATTACTGAGCCAATTTCACCAACTTGTAATGAGGAACAAACTTGTCCCATTCCCGTAACAATAATAGAAGATGCACCTCCACTTCTACCACCTATTATGCTGGCACCTCCTCCCGAAGTTGCTGTACCAGAACCCCCTTTTCCACTTGCAGCTGAAACAACCCCTGAGATTACTGTGCTATCTCCACCTGTAGAACTTGCCCCCTCCATTGAGCCAGCTAGTGTAGTCCCACCCTCTGATTTGACTCCTCCTCCAGAGCTCACACCTGTTGAATCAGTATCTGTAGCTCCTCCTATTGAATGTACACCTGTCTTAGCCCCACCCACTGAATCCATACCTCTTGAACCAGTCATTTTAGCATCACCCCCCGAATCAGTGCTTTCAGAACAAATTGTTTTACCTGTTGACACTTCATCTGTCGAAACAGTAGTTGTAGCTGCAACCCCTGAGCTTTCACAGCCAGCAGTTTTAGCTCCTCCCATTGAAACAGTAGATGTAGCTGCAACTCCTGAGCTTACACAGTCAGCAGTTTTAGCTCCACCCACTGACTTTGCATCTATCTTGGTTCCACAAACCGAACCCACACCTCTTGAACCAGACATTTTGGCCCCACCCATTGAGGCTTCACCTATAATTGTTCCGCCCTCTGAACTTACACCAGATGAACCTATCATTTTAGCCCAGACCTTTGAACCATCCCCTACTTTACCTCCTCCTACTGACAGTATCCCTGCTTTAGCCCCATCTCCTGAGCCCACACCTGATGAACGTGTAGTTTTGGCTCCACTCGTTGAAGTGACAACTGTTGTTGAACCAGCAGTTTTAACTTCTATTGAACCTGCACCTGTCGAACCAGTCATAATAGCGCCACCCACTGAAGCCACACCTCTTTTAACCCAATCCACTGAAGCCACACCCCTTTTAACCCCATCCACTGAAGCCACACCTCTTTTAACTCCACCCTCTGAAGCCACACCTCTTTTAACCCTACCAACTGAAGCCACCCCACTTTCAACCCCACCTCCTGAAACTACACCTGCTGAAACTGTTGCTTTAGCTCCTCCCATAGAACATACACCTGTTGAACCACTCATTTTAGCTCCATCCTCTGAACCCATTTCCCCAGTTACTGTTGAAGTCCCACCCACTCCTCTTGAGACACTTGAAGTTGAGGTTGTACCACCACCTGCTGAGCCAACCTCTGAACCTGTTGGCCCATCTATCGCTATTGAAGATGCACCCACTGTATTATCCTTCGAATCGCCACCTGAACCTCCACTTGAGCCTGCTCCTGCAGTGGACTTAGGCGTAGTACCATCAGAATCCACTGCTGAGGCACCAGAACCAGCCCCACTCCCTGAACAGACCACTGAGATCCTAGCTCCATCCACTCCTATTGAAGAAGTGCCGATTGTCACGGCAGAGTCCCCAGGTATGATCTCTCTCACTTCACAACCATGATTTGAACAATGTTACTGAAAAGTAGAAAAAAAATCCTTGATCTTAAATATGCATCTATCATTCATTGGTTCCTTTCGTAGCTTTGAAGAATAACTAAAGACATTTTATTTTTAAAAAAAATACATACATACTAATACAAATATATTTGACAGGATCCATTTTGTTGACTGCTGAATTTATTTAGTTTTTTAGCCTTGCATTCACAAGTGTAATTTTCTTACTCTCCCTAAAGGTGAACTGGTTCCTCCTGAAGTGATCGAGGATAGGCTGAGGCAGAAGATTAAAGCTGAGTTGGAGTTGAGTTTGGAGGAAGAGATTGCCAAGAGAAGACAAGTGCTGCAGAAACAGTGAGTAAAGAAATGTATCATTATTAAAACTAATATAGTATCAGACCTCGTAGCTTTAACAGTTAATATTTTTAACACATTCATTTTTTATATTTATTTATTTGTTTTTTTGTGAACAACTAACCTTTCCTATGTTAAAAACAATAGTTTGTGTTTAATTTATCTTTGTCGGAACCTACCTTCAACATAGTGGTGTGATAAAAGTGCATATTTTTAATGTTTTGCTGTATTCTGAAAGGTTGGAGGAGCTGAGATCACTTGCCATAGCTGAAGCAGAGGCAGCTGCTCAGGCCCAGGTGGAGCAGCAAGTGAAGCAGACACTGGAGGCGGAGAAAGCGGCTTACATGGAAAACCTTACCCAGTCCATCACCAAGGAGCGCATGAAGACAGAAGACGAGAAACTGATGGTGCAGCTTTATGTGAGCATTGAACTACACAACTGCATGTATTTGTGCAAGGATCACTCCAATACATGGCAATAGTCTCCTCTCTCTGATCGTCCCTTTTTCTCTCTCTTGCCTCTGTGGCTTCTTTCAGTGGCTGGAACTTAAGGTAAGGCGGGTATTATCATTGCATGCAATTTCTATCTTCTTTACCTTCTCTCCAACTGCTGCAATGTTGTTGGGCTGAAGTTTTTTTTTATTAATAATGTTCTTTAGATTTCATGATCTGTGTATTTCTTGGACTCACACAGGCTCATAAACTGGAGATGAGAGAGGAGGAGATGAAGAAACGTGACACTCTCTACAAGGAACATATTGAGAAATTAGAATCAAAAGTATGTATAAATTTGTAAACAGTTATCTATGGATGGGTTCAATTCTCAAAAGTGATCTTATTTATCATAAGTTGGTCCTGGGTATTACAGCATATAATGTATCTAAAAATGGTTATCTTTAAATTACTCCAGGTGGTGTTGAATGTACAGTTATTGTAATTTTGTATTATTAAATGAAATGTCTATATTAACATGTATTTCTTATAGTGTGCTCAATTTTACAAAGTGACTGCTGACAGTTTCCAGAAAAGCAAAGAAGAGACACTCAATCGTTTTGCGTAAGTTATACAATAGTAGTGGTCAAAAGGAAAAACATTTTAGCAACTGCAGATTTTATGTCATGTCTTCTTTTCAGTCGTTTTAATATCCAGCCAGTGTGTGGGGATCTTCAGAGTCAGATCCTGAAGTGTTATCAAGAAAACCCAGGGAAGACTCTGTCCTGCTCTGGCATTGCCTCTGCCTACATGCAGTGTGTGAACAAAGCCAAGGTGGTGAGTTATTTTTTTGCATTTATCTATATATCTATGGCGTTGGTATAAGCAACAGCAGCAGAAAAAAAATAGTGCAATATTAAAAGTGCTATATTTTTTACTGTCAATAATACTTTGCAATTGCCATTTATAGAAGACTTTATCTTAGCTAAATTGGACATTTCTAATGTTGAAGGTTTCTTGAAAAGTATATTATTTATATCTTAAATAGTGTGACCTCAACATATTGACCTTCCTCAATAGTCATGTTGTGCAAAATAGTGAATGCAGTAATAAAATTTAAGAATGGTAGAAATTAATTAGAAGAATTATTTCATGTGTTTATTATAATATTTATTATTGCCTCTATCTTGGCAGGATAACATGAGCACCAGAGGCTGAGATGAAGAGATGAAGATCGTACAGGGACTGCTGTTTTTCTATAAAGTAGGATATTACACAAATCAGGTATAACATTTTGACCCGTGACAGGCTAAAGAAAGACACATCACAATGGTACTTGCAAATTGGTAGGGAACAACAAGTGACCATTTTGTTTTGGAGGCTGGGAAATGAGCAGGAGAAATTTGTTCTATGACATATAGGGATACCTGACAATTGAATCAGAGAATCTCTGATGCTGTGATCAATAATAGGCAAGTGGTCATTATTATTCCTGATTGATGCATATGTTCACTACAGGGCACTGAAATACCGGGCACTGCTTTAAGACAATTTTGCTGTGAAAATCACTTTGTTTACCTACACTTTCTACCACCAACTATGCCAAAACCCAATAAAACATTCAACAGTATCTTTTACTAACTGTAAATTTAGGAGTTTAATGTACTTATAATGCATTTCTTATTTCTGTGATCAATTGTTTTAATATGTGCCTTAGAGTCACTATTATTGTACATGTATCAGGTGTTAAGGGGGAAATACAGGAATAAGACAACAAGGTTTTGAGTTTCATTTAAATTATTGTGTGAAGATTAAACTACCATTTAAAGACTATGAAGCATGGATAAATTACCTCAATAAATGTGTGTTTTATTTGACTACACCGTGCTTATGGTATTTTCTTTTTATTATCATTTATTTTATTTGGTTGGGACAGTGCATGTTGATGAACAGACATGACATGACAGACATGACCGTAAACACGCCGGATTATAGCCAGAGGCTAATTTCCACCCGTTGTCCCAAGGGCTGGGGTAGGTGGGTTAAGTGTCTTGCCCAAGGACACAACGACAGCATTCATCTGTGAGGGCTGGAATTGCACCGCCAACCTTCAAGTCAGTGGATCTAACCACTCAACCAATGATTTTGCATTTTATATATATATAACTTGAATAAGACCTGAGTAAAAAGGCCAAACAGACTGAAAACTTGAAAACAGTAGCTTACTAAACTGGTAAATTGATAATTGAATTGCTGCCCTCTGGTGGTGGTAAAAAGTGTCTGCAGATTCCAGAAATGCTGAGCAATTTGCAATGCAGTACAACATGAAGGTATCACCCAAAATCTTATAAACATAAAAGAGAAAAGTCTTCATAATTGTGATGCCCTAGACAAAAACATACCCCAAATTGGCAAAAATTAATTGACAAATTGCATGACTCAGGGTACAGGTGTACACAAAAAAATGTTTTTCCTTCATACATAAAGTTTAAATGCTGAAAAATGGCATTCAAACATGTTATGTTATTCAAAATACCAAATCTCTTTGTACCATATAAAATGTGCATAAAATGTGAATACTCATTTATTACTCAAGTGTGTCCTAACACCAATAGGGATGTTAGTTATCTGATTGGTTGACCTGATCTTAAACGTGCAATAACATAACTCGATCTGCTGAGTGAGAAGTCAGATATCAGAGACTGAACTGGTTAAATCTTTGTTTTACAAAGATTTGCTCATGTTCCTCTGTGTCATCTGTCAAACTTTGATCAACTAACAGCTTCACTGTGACTTTCTATTCAAAGAGAGTATTGATGACAAACTCTAAAGGAATGAGCAGTGCCCTACCACAATAAAGGCTACAGTGTGAACTTGACTACCAACAAAATAGGGCTTCAAATAGTAGTATTTTTAGTCCTTCCCTTACTCTAGAATAAAATTAAAAATATTTATATTATCCATTATATTATGTTTTATGTTTATTTAAAAAGTGAAGTGAGTGCAGGAGGATCACATATATATATATATATATATATATATATATATATATATATATATTATATTTTTTTTTTTTTTTTTTTTTTTTAATAAGATTCATATAATATATATATATTATATGTGTATATATATATATATATATATATAGTGCCCCACACATATCACTATTCAAATCAAGATTCATCTGGGATATCCCATTATGGAGTGCCCCACACACGTCACTATTCAAATTCACTTCACAGCATTTTATTTTAGGCTTGGGCAAACAGACTCTGCAACATTTGTTTTGGTTGGTTCATGGAAACCAGTTTTTGCATTTTTCCAAAGCTGAGCGGTAATTTGCATGTGTGTGCTACTGCTTACATATATCCTGGAAACATTTGAAAGGCTTGACCTCAAACAGTCATAATTAATCCAATCATTTTTTTCATATACCACATGTGTGTTGTACAGAATTGTGAAGCTATGTATTTCTCCTCAAGCAGTGACAGATCCATGAATGATTAACCTTGTGTTTTTTTAGTAAGCCATTTTTTTTAGTAATTAGGTGGACAATGTTTTTTCTGTATCAGTAGAGTAATTAACCATGAACCGTGTTATAACATCCATAATATAACAGTTTACTATTAAACCTGTCCTTACCTTACCTGTCCTTCATGCCTCATGATATAGCGGTTATGTTCATGTTATAAAAACTCTTTTAATTTTATCTTCTATCCAGACCTTTTCAACATGTGTACCTGTCCTTTAATATTTCTTCTTTAATGCAGTAAATGTGAGGTTATGTAACTGTCTTTTCTTTTGGTGCTGCTGTAGTGATAGTTACCAAGGATGCAGCTCTCGACTCTTCAGTCTGTCATTACATAATATAGATGTTTTTCTGTCGCCTGGTCTGCAGCACCCCAGGGATACAGTGATGCCTCACAATAACACTTTCTCTATATATATATCTGTGAGTCCATATTAATAGCAATTGTAGTCTTGCAAATGTTATAATAAAAATGTATAGCAGATCTTTATTAATTTAAAAAAATAGCTATAAATCGACAGTATGTAGCTTACATTTATTCAATAACAAGTGTTTTAGTGCTAAATATACCTTGAAAACTTGTATATTTACTGTGAGTGGGTTTACCTCTACACAGTTTTGACATGTAACATTTCCTGTTGGTTTAATCTGCTTGTTTCCAAGGAGATGGATAGATTTAATGCCATACTGTGGAACATTCCAGGCAAAGCAATAACATCTCACTGGAGAGAAGCAGGTGGCGGACCCTCCAGATACTATACCTTTAAACAAGTAAATTCATTCATTCATTCAAAACCAAATAACTACAAATAAGCAAAGCAACAAAAAGGGGGAAGAGATGTTTTTTGTTCTATAAAGAAAACTTGTTCCTGACATCTGTTAAGGATTAGAGAGTGTAATAGGCTGCAATGGTCAGGATGTTGGTCAGTGGGGCTATTTGTTGGAGTGCTCAGATAAATACCATGCAGGACTGTGGCTGAGTCCAGGGCAGTCGGCACAGTTTCAAGCATCAGGTTGCCTTTTGTGGGTAACAAGCTTATTGAAACAACGAAATGGTATCTTTGTATGAGTGGCTTAAGTTATACGTTACATAATATAGTGTATAGTATTTGTCCGAGGTTTACTTTTTCCTCTGATAGAAATAATGAGCATCTATGGTTTATTTTTTGTCCGTTATGTAGGCCTATTATCCCCAAATGTAGTAGAGAACCAAAAGAAGCAAGCTGTTGGAGATAAGACTCAAATTTATACATGCATGTACACTGCAGCCCTACCGTCGAGGTACACAACAGTGCATTTTAAACCATGACAAGTTGCAATTAGTTTGATGAGGCATATTAAGGTGTAAGCCACTTTAACTGGGAGAGCTTTCTGAATCTATGCGTTGAAGTTATCAGTTGGTGATGAAAATGAAGAGGGTCTAATAATAATATGGGTGAAGGGTTACACACACTACCGTTCATGCTTCACTTCCTGACTCATCTAGTGTGGTCAGCTGACTCACCTAACAGCAATGAATTATGGGAAATCCACACATGCCCAGGCTCTTTCTGTGTTAACTTTTGACACCTTCTTGCTGTTTCCAGTCACAGTTAAGGAATGCAGATTCTTCCTCATTGAAAATCTCACCTGCCATCACCACAAAGCTCCTGTTTCAACCTTTTACACAGAGCAGGGGATTTTCCCCGTTCATGTGTCTCTAAGAGGAAATGCACATTAGCCATTTTGTTCTGGTAATAACGTGATTTCTACAGAAAGCACTTGAGAGCTTTGGTGATTCATAACCAACTCAAGATGAGGAAAAACACCACTATCTTTCTTATCTGTATCAGAACTACACTTTTTTTTCTTTTTTGTCAATCAATCTAATACATGTTATAGTAGCAAAGTACCATCTTTTTTCCTGAAGGTGTTAATTATCATGGGGAATTTTATGCTATTATTAGAACTAGTAGGCAGAGCGTACATATCAACAAACAAACAAAATACTTTATCACTAAGTAAGACTGACTAAGCCATATTTCTTAGGTAATAGCCTGCTATTGCTTTAAAGAGTCTGACTTATTTAATTTAGCAAAGCCAATCAATATTATAATGATCTTCCCCCTGGGAGTCAAGCAGCACTTTTAAATGTTTTTCTCTTGATTTATCTGGGGTTTATTCATGGGTGTCAGCTTCTTGTTTTATGCAACATTTTGAGGTCTTTTTCCTATTCCAAAGATATAATATTTAATTTCAGATTGTTAATAACCACTATGGCAGTGGTCCTAATTTTTAACCTTCTGAAACTCAAGGAAAGGCTTGTGAACCATATTGTTTAAATACTCTTATTATTTACCAGTGCTTAGATTGTGACACTAAAATGATTCAGTTTTGTTATGACAAACTGTTCTCACATTTAAAAGAGAAAGTGCAGGTTGTTCCACATCACTTCATTATCATAAAAATACTTAGGCAGAAATGCATGAGGATGTAAAAGATGCTTTGTCATGCTGGGTGTGTTCCTACGTACGTCGCTACTGCCACTTTATATATCACTATTTGAGCCGTTTCACAACTTACAGGAAAGATCCTCCGCAGACTTCTCTCTTTTCTTCTCTGTGTGTGAGGGGGCAGTATGTTGAGTCACGGTAATGACTGTGGCACTGAACAGCTCATAGTGACTGCAAAGACTAGAGAGAGGAAGAGAGAGAGGAAGAGAGGGAGGGTGAGAGAGGGAGAAAGAGACAGAAGAAGAGGAAGAAAGAGAGAGGGAGGGAGCGAGATCCAGGAGGAGAGAGGCAGAGAAAGGGAGAGTGACAGGGAGGGAGGGAGAAAGAGAGAAGCTAGAGGCGAAGGGGGCTGTGGCATCTACATCTCATAACTCCTCCAGCGCTCAAACACAAACACATACCAGGGAGACAACCTTGGGGACATCAATACAATGAAGTACAGGACACCACTGTACAACACAACAACGGTATTCAAACCGACAAGAGAGAGTGGAATTGGAGGATATAAAATGACACGGTGAGGTAAGTAACTATTGGCAACAGGTAAGTTTCAGTGTGTATTCTTTAATAGCTGAACACTGTATGTCTGTCATTGTAACAGCTTGTTGTTCACGCAAGCCAAGGGTCTCTTTGTGCCAGTCCCAGTGCTGGATAAATACTAAGACTTGTGGCAGATTTAATATCTAAAGTAGAACATAAGTCAAATCAATGTGAAAACAATACACTATAGGATTATGTTTCTTAGTATTGATGTATCAGCTACAGTTACAAGTTAATGTGCTCTCTTAGTGCAACTTTCAGCTCAAGATTAGATAAAATAAGGGTGGTTATCAGAAGCAGGAAGCACATTTGGCATATAAAATGAATACAATAAAATTACAAAGAAACAGATGATTTGCAGTGGTGACCTCAATTGAAAAAAAATGTACTGTACATTTTCAAGTACCACTTTAAAATTACTTCCTATGACGCATTTACTGTTAACAAGTTGTGATAAGAGGGAGGCATCCAGCAGAGGGGGTCCTTCACTAAGTTAATACATGAGCCATACTATTACTATGATAAAACAGAATTTTTTCATTCGCAGTTCTTGTCTGTTTGTCCAGTCCTTTTCCAGGACATGTAAATATCTCTGGGCTGTAATCGTTACCCTCCATCCTCCTACGTGTTTGCCAGGTGACCACACCTGGATTCTGGCCTACATTGCTACAAGTATAAATATAGCAGCACACACTGTAGACTTCACTGTGCCATTCATATGATAGTATGTTACTCTTTCAATATCTATGCATTCACTGTTTTTTCTTTTGGAGTTAAAAGTACATACTAATTAGCAAGATTGTAATGGCTCGAAAAATCCATGACGACTCACCCAGATAGATTACGCTTGGGAGCACTGCACCGTCTTCATTGTGTCCCATTCATCTCCAATAGAAATAAATGTACAGTGCAATGTTTAATGACATATCTGCCACAAGGTAATTTGCAAACACATGACGTACATCCTGTTTTTGTTTTTTTTACATGGCATGTCTGTAAACACATGTTCAAATACATTTGATTATTTAATCCCAGTTAACTGTCTAAAGTCATATCGTCCGTATGTGAGCCAGATTCATC
>JAIEZT010001390.1:22832426-22864926 GCA_019594935.1 Periophthalmus modestus | reverse complement strand
ACAAAATTGCCCAGCCCTATATTTTCATGTTTCATGCTTCATAATTAACATCAAATTATGTCTCCCTGTTCATCAGCTGCATTGCTTTCTATATTATAATATGTAAAACTTGCCAGGTTTTTCTTGCTACTCCATGTATTACGACATAATTTATTTCTGAACTATACGATTTTTTAAGAGACGAATTCAAGTCTATCACTATTAATTGCAAGATGGGACATGGGCCTTGGCAGTAGTCTATAAGTGCTTCTCGTTTTGCCTTTCCCATGCACTAACTCATCTTTCTCTGCTTTACTGTATTGCAGTAATGATGGTGCTTTTGCTCCACAGTAGAGGACTGAGGGCTGACATACTGTAGGTAAGTGGAGCGTCCAAGCACACAGAGGAGTGTCCTGCAGGTTTCACTGATGACCCAGTTTCCAAAATATCTCCCTGAACTTTGGCTCACTGTAGGATTTCCTCTACCATGGGGTCACCGCCGGTGCTGTAACCACAGCCCTCATCTTCAAAATCAATACAAGAAATAGTCTAATAACTGACATAATCAAAGTACAGATTTACTATATATTAAATTATATTCTAATCAGAAATGTATATTTTTGTGCAGCTCTTTGGAAATTGACTTTCAAATAAAAAAATGTAGTAAGTAGTAGTAAAAGTAGTTTTAAAATAAATGTATATTACTTAAGTGACTTGAATAAGAAGTACTTTAATTGTGACATGGTACGATCATACCAAGTGTTATTTATAAGTTATTACAATTATTGCTCTATCTGCTCCTTTATAATGTTAATTTGCATAATGAATGGGTTCACCAGGGAGGGCACTTATAACACATACAATACATTGGCTGATTCAGAAGCTAGAGGTACTAAAGGTACTTATTAAACATAGCATAAAATGTAATAAATGTATTAAATTCCTGCCCCCAGAAACTGATTTCTTTTGGTGACATAGATGTTTGAATATGGTCTCTAGCACCATATGAAATCAGTGTTTTGGGAGGTGGACACTCAGCACGTGCAAAGTACTGTAAATTAATGAAATAGTGAACTGTGATATGTTGGTGCCATAGAAAAAAAATCTAGGTCATGTTTGGGTAAACTACTGCCCTCTGTTCAAAGCTAAACTATTACCAGCTGCTGTCCTGCTTCTCATTCCTTCTTTTGAATGCTTTTGTCAACACTGAACAACCACACTTCCTGTCTTCCAGGTGACTTACTCTATGGACAATGTGAAAACACACACAATAAATTATGATATTTAAAATGTCTTTTGTGATTGTCTTATTGTAATTAAGATAGTTAGAACATGATGCTTTAGTGATTTTTAGATGCACTTTTTGTGTAGAATGCTTCAGCTGCAAGAGACAGCCAGGTCTATGATTTTAATAATATAATGATCTCCTTACACTGGAAGTAAGATGAGTAACATGCCAAAGACATAATATATGTGCAGGAGGAAGCATGGGATTGAACCACAAACCATAGTGGTTCATGGGCAAGCAGTCTGACAAATTGGAACAGAAGGTCAACAAGAGTTCAGCCAGTCAGTCCAAAGCCTACGAAAGACAAGAGAGCAGGATGCAAGTTGATAACAAATTAGTAACTACTAGTTCATTAACAACTAAAGCAAAATATTTCTCTGTGTGTTTCATTTGGTTAACTGCACAACACCATTACACACAGGAGGCAAGAATCATTTCTAGTATTCCATTTACCACTGCTTCCTCATAAAACACATGTGATTAAAATGGAGACGCAAAGCACGTCTTGGCCATCGGATGTGATTACAAATACCCCCCCTTCCACCGGACTTTATGAAGGGAGTGGAACACTAATGTAAGGCCCAGTATTTCATGTGAGTGACAGGCACCGTGATTATACCAGAATAAATGGCCCCATGGTGCATTTAATATCTCCATCAAGGACAAAGCTGTAAGGGAGTTCATTGTGTCCTCTGTATGTGAGTTCTCTGATTTATCTTTAATGCACATAGCAACCCCCAACCTACACAAAAAAAAGATAGTATACACACTGAATGCCATATTGTAAACCCTAAATATCAGTGCCTGTCATACTACACAACCCAATTCAACTTTATTTTGAAAACACGTCTACTTTTACTTATTACAGTTAAATCTAAGATGGAAAATTACATGAGCTACAGTTTTATTAACTCATAACAGGTCATTCAGCCAGGAGGATTTAAAAATGCGTCAACATTTCTATTAAAATGTCTGTGTAGTCTCTCGTTTCTATTAAAAGACCTCCTTTGATGTATTATAATTCTCTTTAATTGAAAAAAGAATAACAAAAAAAACAAAAAAAAAACATGAACTACTCACCACTGGTAGGGTATTCATTTGAACCATTGCTTTGAACGCATTCAAGGTCTTTTCTCGTTCACTCCTTTGAAATCTTCTCGACCCCTCCCACTTCACGGTCTCCTAGCAGCAGAGCCCACGGGCCGCTCCTGATTGGTCCATTTCCAAGAATCCGCCATATTCAAACTTCCGCCGTGCTGTGTGTCCTGTTGTCATCGACCTCTTCTGTCTTTTGTACAAAACAAGCCACTTTTTATTCGTTTAGACTGACAATCTGTACTCTATTTCACGATATTTTACCCCAGCTACCAATTTCAAAGCCAAGTCTCCGCGAAGATGGAAGAAAACGAGGATAACTGCGGAACTATGGGTAATAGAAAAAGACTTCGTAGAGCGTCATCACGGACGTCCACCACCAGTATCATCAGCGTTACCGAGCCATCCCCCAAACTGCTCCGGAGAAACAGCTCAAAGAAGTAGGTACACGCGTAAATGGGAGCACATAAACATTAAATAAACGCTCAGTGTACACATTTAAACAGGGGTTTTAAATACGTATGTACTTTAATTTTGTTTTGTTGGCTGTGACGCATAGGTAGTTTGCTAATGATGATGCATTCAGGTACATATCAGAAAGGTAGATTATTCTTGGGCACAACATATGTATGTAATATAGCAGTTTTTTAGTTTAACATGCGCCACTTTATTTGAATAAAATATATAATGCCCCTTAAGGCATTTTAAGTATATTAGGCCCACAACAAATATGAATAAGGTGAGAATGATCTTGGAGAAATGTGTCTTAGTGGAATTGATTTATCCGGCTGTGCTTATGTCTGCTTACCTTGAGCAAGTGTTTTACCTGTTCTTTGCTTATGTGACAATTGTGTGTAGTAGCTATGCCTTCGAACAAACACACATACACACGCTTAAAAATCTGAAGAAATCTTTCCACCAACACCATGTAACTCTGTTGCATACTGTTTTCTTCCCCCTTACTTGGGGGAATGAAGTCTAGAATTGGGAGGATGTAAATGTATTTTTTTCTTTGAAAATCTAAAAAAAAAAAAAAAAAAAAAAAAAAAAAAAGTATAATTATTCATTACCACTGCTAATTATGTTATGACTAATTTATGGCTTTTTACTAGACATTTTGACTTAGTTTTACTTATTTTCATTTGTAGACATGTTTTGCAAAGGGGCAGTTCCTTCACATTTCTGACTCCTGGGACACCATGGGAATTTGGTCTAGTAAGTTCTAAAGTGCTTTCTTAATAATTTTTTGTACACTTTACTTAAATTAATTATATTTTTTCCACAGAAGAGAAAGCGCAAAGACAAAGACGATGACACAGTCAGTTTGTCAAGTTTTGACTTGAAGGTGAGAGTACATATTAATATTATGCACGTTACAATGTACAATGTGCACATTACAATGTGTTTTTGCCAGAAATATAATCTTACAATATATTTGCCATTCTAATGTGATACTGTATCTTTTAAATCCAGGATAACCTAGTGTTCATAAGATAAGTAATAACATGTAACAATGACTTAGTTGCTTTGTTTTTCATTTTAGGAACCAAACAACAAACGTGTGCGGTCATTAGCCAAAGTTTCATCCCTCGTCAGTTTGATTTCACCTTCAAAAAATGGAGCAGTTCGCCGCTTTGGACAAACAATCCAGGTGCATGAAAAATGACATATATTTTGGATTGGAAATTTATTTTCAAATCTGACCTTGAATTGTCTTTTGTTGCTTTTTTCCTAGTCCATGTCTTTACGAAGTGACAGCAAGTCTCCTGGGATGACGCTAAAAGGGAGTAGCAAAGCAGCAGGTCCTACACCGACCAAACGGCGAAACAGCACGCTATGGTCTGAGACACTGGATGTACATCAGAAGAGCACATTCTCCACCAAAGAGATCAAACGACAAGAAGTAGGACTTTAAAAGCTTGAGCTAAAATAACTCTTCTTTTTACTTTTTTATAAGACATAGAACTTTTCTTTTCAGGCAATTTATGAGCTGTACAGGGGAGAACAAGATCTGATTGAAGATCTCCAACTTGCCAGAAAGGTTATTTCCACTTTTAAGATTTGGAAAATACTTATTATTATTATCCATATTTGCTTTAGTCTTGTCTTGTTATGTAGGCATACCATGATCCCATGTTGAAGCTCTCCATCATGACTGAAGAGGAATTAACTCACATATTTGGAGACCTAGATGCGTATATCCCTTTACATCAGGGTACTTAATTTTTTTGTGTTTGGAGATTTTTTGTCTGAGTATTTATGATTTAATAAGACAATTTATTTTGCAGCTCTTTTAATCAAACTAACTGAAGGGACAGGTCCTGATGGAACAGTAGCTCAAATTGGACAGATTGTAATAGACTGGGTAAGTGCAATAAATGAGTTAATCAATTAACATTTAAATTACTTATAGGTCTCATATAGTAGTGACTTTTTGTTGTTGCCAGTAGAGGGTGACAGACGTCTAATCAAAGAGATCATTGCAATGACAAAACAGCTTGTCAATATAAGTATTGCTGTACATACTGATTGTGCTAAGTTCCAGAATATGAAGTTCTCACTCAATGGTGTCTAAATATTTTATATTTTCAATTCTGCTAAACTCATTATACAAGTTGCATTAAATGACCTATATAATACAATATTTGTAACATGAGTGTACTGAATAAAAAAAAAACAGTTATTCAATGTGACCATCTACTCTTAGCTACCTGGCCTGAATGCATATAAAGGCTACTGCAGTAACCAGCTCGCAGCAAAAGCCCTTTTGGACATGAAGAAGCAGGACAGGCGAGTGCAGGACTTTCTGCAGCGGTGCCTCGAATCACCATTCAGCCGAAAACTGGACCTCTGGAGCTTCCTGGACATCCCACGTTCACGACTGGTCAAATATCCTCTGCTGCTCAGGGAGATACTCAGACACACTCCTCCTGATCATCCAGATGTGGCCAGTCTGGAGAGAGCTGTAAGTTCACAATTTATTTTATTAGTTACATAATTCAATTTTTGTACTTCTCTTTTTCATATGTATAATTGTGCTGTCTTGGATTAAAGCAGTTATGTTTATTTTTCCTGTTGCTTAAGATAGGTTATTTTTTTCATTTGTCTGGAGGTAGTACACATTTTTTATAAATCTAATCTAGGTCAAGGCTAGTGGCTGTCTGTGGCACTTTTCTATTGTATTCTTGATCAAATACAACAGAGAACTTGCCCATTTCCCATTCACACAATTCTAGATAACATAGGAATAAATATAACTGATTTTCTATACACAAGAAACACTAGGAAAACTCTAAAACCCTTTTGGCAATGTTAATTTCAGATAACCATAATCCAAGACATATTGTCTGACATAAATGTGAGAAAAGGGGAGTCCGAGTGCCAGTATTACAAAGATAAACTTGAATACTTGGATGAGAAGCAGCGGGACTCTGTCATAGACAACTGTAAGACCCTCCTCTGCCATGGTGAACTGCGCAACAAGAGTGGTTCGGTAAGTACTAAGCATTAAACATACTTGAGTTATTAGTTTTAAATGCATTTTATTTCTGGGGTGACTGTTAAAGATCAGTTATCACTTATACTGCAGATCATATTCATTATTTTATTACTTATATTGTTGATAAAGAGCTGCTTGTACACTTATAAAAAGAAAAAATGCTCATGATTATTATTCTTCCCAGAGGCTGCATGTGTTCCTGTTTTCTGAGTTGCTGGTCTTGACCCGTCCCGTGATTCGAAATGAGAGGAGCTGTTTTCAGGTTTATCGTCAGCCCATCCCAGTCCGGGACCTGGCTCTGGAGGACCTGCAAGACGGAGAGATCCGAATGGGTGGATCTTTCAGAGGGGCCTTTGTAGCTGGAGAAAAAGGTATGTGAAAAGGCAACAATTTAGATTATTGGTGATTAATGCAGCCTATTTGTTGTTTTTTATTTATAATTACTTCGCTTCTTTAAGCTAAAAACATCTTTCGTGTGAGATCCCTGGATCCAGCTCACGGCCAGTCGCACACACTGCATGTCAATGATGTCTACCACAAGCAGCAATGGCTAAACTGCCTGCGCACTGCCATAGCTCAACATCAGATGGCACCACCTAAAGGTCAGGGGGAGATTGTCGCACCTAAACGAAGCTCTTCTACTTCCTCATTCACTATTAAAGATGGTGAAGAAGAAATGAATGAAAACTGCCCTCCTCCCGCCTCAGGCCCTAAGTTAAGACCCCAGACGATCTCTAAAACTGGACTGGATCAGAACTTACAAGACTTAAAGAGAAAGGAAACTGGAGTCTAGACTTGTTTTAAGTTTAACAATGAGCCCCTTCATACAAAGTACACTTCACATGACTCTAGTGTGATTTCCTCAACCACTGCTGGTTTTATTTTGTTGTCTGTAGCTGCACTGATAAAAGCTTCTGCAATTGTTTCCGTCCAAGTCTTATATTTCACCTAAGCAGTGTATTTAGTTTACAAAATGTGCTTTTGTGATGTCTGGTTATGTTTACACGTGTGAATTAGGGATTTATATGTTTGCTAGTTTAACAACTTGTTACTGCCTCGATCCATATTGTTTAAATAATCAAATGGCAGTGCTATTTCAATTTTGTGCTGCTTTCAGTTGTCTGTGGGATCAATAATGGAAAAAAGAATAATGCTCTGATTAATGTAAATGTAAAAAATGGCTAACACAAATGTGACATAGAAAAATAAAATCATTAGTTTGTACACGTGAAGTTGTCAAGAGTATGACTTAACTGAATTGTTAAACTGTTGTTTTAAATGTTCTTTGACCTGTTACCATGTGAACAGTAAAAGTAAGTGTTGCAATGTTTGTCCAGGAAACCGCTTGAGTGTAATCAGCATAATTCAAACATCATGAGAGATCTTGTGAAGCAAGCTACATAAAAACACACTGAAGGTTAAAGCAAGCAATGACATGACGATGGCAACGGAACACAATAACTTATTTTTATAGAAAATGTGCATAGTGGCAAATTTAAACATAAGACAGTAAAACACTTTTACGATTCAATTACTGGAATAAAACAATAATAAAATAACCAATGAATACTTAACGTAGAGCTACACATTAATGATGACACTTGACTTTAAGTGTATCACAACAGCAATATTTAAAGTGCTAAAGTTCAAGAGCTGGAGGAGGTTCATAACAAAGAAAATGAATGATGCGATTGGGCAAGTCCAGTTTTGAGACACTGTCATGTGCCTTTGTTCCCAGTGCTTTGCGTAGAGTGACCCTGGAGAGCTGCTGCAGACTCAGTGGTGTGTCTAAGATAAGAAAAAATAAGAGATAGTGCAATCAGCATTTACAATCATACTGTGAGTGCACATTTGTAAACTTACTCTCATAAAACTCAAGGCAGCAATAGGACGGAGAACCAATACTTGTGTAGTCTATAGGTTTTTTGTTCATGTTGTCTCTGGCATAAACATTTCCACCAAACTCCACAAGTAGCTCTATTAAACTGGTGTTTTTTACTTTGGCTGCATAGTGAAGAGCAGTCTCGTGGAGCTTAGCAGCATTCACATTTGCACCTGAAGAACAAGAAAAAAAAAAGTATCCTCTTTGCCCTCTGTCCCACAGCAGCTGATTTTGTGTACTTGTTTACTTCATAACATTCTCTTTTTTAATACTATTTTAGCAGCTTAATTAAATTGTTGTTTTTTTACATATTATAGCTGAATATCAAATTTGAATTTTATTAACCAATATTGAAATACATTTATTTAAACAAGGTTCACTTCATTCCTTCGTTTAACATTTTAACCATGTATGTAACCAATTATTGCACACCTTTACAGGTCCATTAGTGTCCAAAGAAGACAACTTACCTGCATTGAGAAGGACTTTGACACAGTCATAATGCTGCCTGGCACAAGCCACATGAAGAGGTGTCCCATAGTGACAGTCATGTGCCTCCATCAAAGCTCCCTGGTCAATCATAATCTGAACACAGTCTGAGTTACCTAAAAAAAAAAACAGAAGTCACTGAAGTCTTACAAACACACACATTTTAAATTAATTTTATTAAAAAAATCAGGAACTCCAGCTTGAAGTCTAGTGTTTTAATTTAATAATTTTCTCGGAAAATTTCCCAAATTCTTACATTTTTTTGATTACAACATGCTCTTTTTCAGCTGATGCAAAATGCTGAGTTGAATTGTGTTTATCCAAAGGTTTCAAGTTAAGTGATCTGAACAAAAGGTGAAACACATTCCTGGTAAAGTCACATGTGACAGGACACACCTCCCATGCAGGCCTCGTGCAGCGGTGAGAAAGTAAACAGTGGAGGGTTCACTGTTGCCCCATACTCTAACAGTAGTTTGACACACTCCAGGCTCCCAGCGGCACAAGCATCACACAGAGGGGTACTGCCATCAATGTTACGGGCATCGACCTAACCACATAGACAAGCTTCAGTTTAACCATATCTCGCCAACAGTGTTTAATAATAAAATTACAAATTGATCTCACTTGTGCCCCAGCAGCCAGCAGCAGTTTGACACACTGGGTCTGTCCTTGTATGCATGCTTCATGTAAAGGGGTGATGGAGTCCACTGACACAATGTTGACCACTGCCCCATCCTCTATCAGCTGCTGTAGTTGGACAGCTCTGCCCTGAGCTGCAGCCTCATGCACAGCTGACCGGTCTGTCCAGAATCCAAGTCCATGGGCTGCAAATATATGAAAGGAAACAGTAACCCATTGGTCAGTTTTATTTTATTTGTTTCTTATGACTTTCTCATCATGCATATGTGCCTCACTTCCAAAATGGGTGAAATTATGGTCCTTGAAGTAATGTGTAACCTAGACAATATTACAGCATTGTAAATAATTACATATAAGGTCTCCCACAGCCACAGCATATTATGTGCGCAGAGGCAAAATGAGCAATTACCATGCGTTTAAACAGCTACATTTTTGTTATTAATTGTAACTTAAAAATTACCATTAATTGTGTGCCAGTTAATCAATTTACATACGGTACTTAATTACCACTCGAGACAGCAGGATAGCAACAATTTTAAAAAAAATGATCCCCTCTGTTTTGAGACCACACAAGCTTTGGTACCGAGCCGCGTTTATAAACTACGGCAGGTAGGTTATGCTATAAGCTCCTTACCGATGTCACCATACAAGGACGGTCTGGTCCGTGTTAAGTCCATTTCATTTTACCTTCTTCTGCACCCACCACTAGGACTCAGCCAACAGTAATATATATTTTGGGGTAAACATGTGCCATTTGATAAAGACGCATATCCAGTAGAATCCCCTGGTAGCCTTGTTGCATGGCGTTCCGTTCTGGTTTAGCTGTGCGCAAGGAATGCTGGGAGTTGTAGTAGGATTCTTCTAGTGGCGCTAGTCAACTAGCAACCTTCTACCCTATGCGCCTATCGCATGTCTGTAAGGATAATTATTTTCTGTATTAGACATTTTGTCTAATACAGGTCATAGACTGTATGCAGTCTGTGGTTGAGGTGTCTGTTGTGTGTGTTAGCATAGTTAGCATATTAACACACTGCCCATTTACAACAAATAACATGAAAAGAAATAAAACAATATTTAAAATATGTCAGTTAATGTGAGTATGTAAACACACAAATGCATAAATAAAATCTCATCAAAGTGTTTATTAACTTTTTGTTGTTGTTTTGTTTTTTTCAAATTCTGGGACCATAGACTGTATACTGTATAGTGGACTATAGGAAGGTGGCATCACTCATAGCATTTGGCTCCACCCTTATGAAGCTCATTGAGGCTAGCAGTTATAGAGGCGAATTTGGTGTATGCCCAACTTACCTGATGCTTAGCTATCACACTGATATAAGATACACATTCTAACTAGAAAATGTTTATGGGCAAAAACATAATAAAAGAACAAAACTAACAAACCACTGGCCCTCGGGCCAGTAGTTTGCGGCCCCCGCCTTAATATGAAAGTTTAATGTTAATGCGGCCCGCAAGTTTGACATGTGTAGCACTTTACAGTGTTGTGTGCGGAGCTGAACGAACCTACCAATCACGGCGGGGTATATGGCTCTCGGGGCGGGACATCGGTTTGATGCAGAGAAACATTTCTCAATGAGTGAAAGTTACAGCAGCGATGCCATGGAGTGTTTTCTTTTGTGCCTGGTGCCTTGTTTCTATTGAGCACACGCGGACATTCGTCCGAGCGCGTTGCGTTCACAACACAAAAAAAGTGTTTTTAAGTTGCTGTTCAACAGGATATTACACATATATAAATGTACATCAATATATTCATATATTTACACACGCACGTCAATGGCACTTAGAGAGCTCATATGAGGTCTCTCTCTGACAAAATGAATGAATGAATGAATGAATGATGAATGTTATTTATTTGAGCAGGCAGGCATATAATAATTTCAAAAGTCAGTACAGATAAAACAGTGCACATCCACATTTTTACAATGCTCAAAAGGAGTAAGCAGAAGTAAGAAAACTTGTAAGAGCTTACCCCCCATGTTAATCTAAATCACAAGATTCAGCTGTTGATGCAGAAGCAAGATGTAGGCCCAACATTGCAGATAGCATTTATCGATAACATTCCTACCAAATCCATACACATGCCCATACACACCTGGTGTGCGTGTGCATGTGCATGCGTGTAAAGTGTATGTGTGTATTATCCATACACATGCCCGTACACACCAGGTGTGCGTGTGCATGTGCATGCGTGTAAAGTGTATGTGTATCATCCATACACATGCCCATACACACCTGGTGTGCGTGTGCATGTGCATGCGTGTAAAGTGTATGTGTGTATTATCCATACACATGCCCATACACACCTGGTGTGCGTGTGCATGTGCATGCGTGTAAAGTGTATGTGTGTTTTATCCATACACACATGCCCATACACACCTGGTGTGCGTGTGCACGTGCATGCGTGTAAAGTGTAAAATAAATCAAAGTGATGGTTATGTGGTGGGATAAAAGAAAAGTAAAGAGCTCAAAGCCGCCTCCTGTGTCTGCGGTCACATAGTGACACCTGTGCATCTGCAATAACAGTCCCCGGTAACCCGGACCAATTACAGGGTCGCACCGTTATTTGTCGGTCATTGGTCGTGTCCCAATTCGCCTCATGCACAGTTTCAAAGTACACTTCGAAGTGCTGTTCAAAGTGCTCGGCCAACGAAGGGTGCTCCTCCGCCTTCGTGCCGAAATGGGACTGGGAGATAGTCTGCAGTCACATAGTGACACCTGTGCATCTGCAATAACAGTCCCCGGAAACCCGGACCAATTATAGGGTCGCACCGTCAGACAAGCTTTAACATTTTCTCACATTTTCTCCACTTTCATGTAATTCCATCAGGTCCATAAACTTTAGATTCTGCTCCACATATTTTATCTACAAAAGATCAAGATTGAAAAATATTGGCTGTACATATCCTTAGTAGTTCTGAGATCAGGTAATCTATGACATCTTCAATGTAATAATGCAACAGCAACCAAATCTAGTTCAAGATTTTATTATTAGGGGGTTGTAAATGACTGGGGATTGTGGCTCGATGCAGGAGGAGTGGAAAGCGTGGAGTAGATAGGGATTATGGTCTAGTGGGGACAGCTCAAAAGAGGCCCCAAGGCAGGACAATGGGAAGGCCTAGAAAGAAGTAGAGTAGGGAGACATATTTGCATTAAAGAAAATCACATAGATCCATTTTATGATTCTCCATCTTGGATCCTGTAAACAGACTTGTGCGCCCCGCCCAAGTCTGTTTACAGGGCACAAGTATGTCTTCCCCTTAATCTTCACCTCTGCGACTTTGACTCTGCCATTTGAGCTTGAACGAAGTCTAATAACAATTCCAACTGGCCAGGAAGCATGGGGGGAGCAAAGGGTCCACTCTCATTATGACAGCATTAATGGTCAAGTTTGGCTGGTCCACTTTCTACTTTTGTCATGCCTGAAGATTAGGCAAGTAGTGCTTAATGACGCTGGCCCAAAACTGATGATGCTGCCATCTCTTAGTTCCTAGAAACTTAGTGTCTGCGTAAACTACCTACTTTAACAGAGCTTCTAGCCATCCCATGAAAAGGAGATTTGGGGTCACAGGTTCGGGGTCAAAGATTCAGGGTCAGCAAGCAAAGATGACAAATAGCCAAGAGCCTTGAATTAAGAATTTTCTCAACCTCAATAAGGATGAAGGGGTTCAGCTCTTCAAAGGCTCTCTTGATCTCCCTTTCTCCGCCAGCGAGGTATCTTGGTTTGAAATCACTTCAAAAAGAGTACCGCGCTGTGCTATGAACCAGTGGAAGGACATAAAGAAGTTGTCAGTATTAAGACTAGTGAGCAGGTCAGTATGGATGTAACAAGTGGCAAGGCATTTGGAGAAATTCCCCATTATTTCTCCTGCGTCCAACCAACCTTAATGTTGAAAGGGCCAAAACAGTTCATACCAGTGGACGAAAAGGGGGGATTGAACAGGCATAATCTCTAAGAAGGGAAGTCCACCATTCAAGGATTAAGGGGTTTAGATTTCCAGCTCTTGCATTTCAGAAATGACTGTTTTCAGACTTGGTGCCCACGTAAAATCCAATAGCTCCTTTGTAGGCTGGGCAGGACTCTTTCAGAACCAGGATGATGCAGTTTTTGGTCGACTCTTTTGATAAGCAGTTAGGTTATGTGATTTGTTGGGTCTAGGACAAGAGGATGCATGTTCTGGTAACTTAAGAGATCGCAGTGACGCCATTTGCCACTGACTCTGCTGCTGCAAACTCAGTGGTTAGGTTAATCCAACAACTTTGTAGAGAGAGTGGTTTGCCTAATTGTAATAGAGTATATTCTTCAGGAGAACTTTGCTGCTGTGCATGTTGGAAAACAAGGGTTTCTGCAGAAGAGCGTTCCAGGGTGGTACCAGAATTGGAAGGAAAATGCTTTATGGTTTCATTCAAATTTTCCCATGTGCTAAACTTTGTGATGGAAAACAGTTCATGGAAGTAATTGAGAATTACCACAGAATGCACTCTTTTTTAGTTCAGTAACTGCTTCTCTGACTGGCTTGATATGACATGATGGCCATTGCTTAAGAGGGTAGCAGCAGAAATGGAGGACCCTGGGGCCATCGATGTGGAGCAGCTAGTTCAGCAAGAGTTTTTCTCTTGTTATATCACCAGCTGGTTTGCTAAAAGAATCATCTGACATCTGTAAGCTCCAAGATCTCTGTGATATGGTGAGCCACAAAGATTTTATATTGGCAGGTCCCAGACTAAACACATGTTAAGACAGTAATTGAATCTATCCACGTGATCAACCGGTCAAGAAAGAACGTTCAACGATAAAATTTACAAAGATGTGCCGGTTGGACGCCAGAGTGGGCAGCACACAGCTACAAATAGGCACAGTAAGATGGTGCTTTGGAGCCACTCTGGGTGTCCATCAGGTCACGTGGCATGAGGACACCCTGGGCCAGAGCTCTATGATCGACTTTGTTGTTGTGTCATTTGATCTTTGGCAGCGTGTCTATGACATTCGGGTGAAAAGAAGAGCAGAGCTGTCAACCAATCACCACCTGGTTGTGAGTTGGATCCACTGGCAGATGAGGAAGCCAAACAAACCTGGCAGACCCAAGTGTATCGTGAGCGTCTGTTGGAAACGTCTGGTGGAGCCCTCTGTCAGTGGGGCCTTCAACTCACACCTCAAGGAGAGCTTTTCCCAGATCCCAGGGGGATGCTGGAGACATTGAGTCCGAGTGGACTGTGTTCTCCACCTCCATTGTCAATGTGACTGCTCGTAGCTGGGGTCAGAAGGTCTCTGGTGCCTGTCATAGCGGCAACCCTCAAACCTGGAGGTGGACGCTGGAACTGAGGGATATCATCAGTTTGAAGAAGGAGTCCTATCAAGCCCTGTTTGCTTGTAGGACTCCTTAGGCAGCTGACAGGTACGAAAGGCCAAGCATGTCGCAGTTTTTGCAGTCGCAGAGCCAAAAAAATGGTAGGTTGGGAGGAGTTTGGGAGGCCATGGAGAAGGACTATTGGTCAGCCTCAAAGAAATTCTGGCAAACCATTCAACGCCTCAGGAGGGGGAAGCAGTGCTTCACCAACATAGTGTGGGTGGAGAGCTGCTGATCTCAGCTAGGGATGTTGTTGAAGGAGGGCAGACTTATCCATCGCCCTGGCTGAAGTGACTAACATACACTCACCTAAAGGATTATTAGGGACACCTGTTCAATTTCTCCTTAATGCAATTGTCTAATCAACCAATCACATGGCAGCTGCTTCAATGCATTTAGGGGTGTGGTCCTGGTCAAGACAATCTCCTGAACTCCAGACTGAATGTTAGAATGGGAAAGAAAGGTGATTTAAGCAATTTTGAGCGTGGCATGGTTGTTGGTGCCAGATGGGCCGGTCTGAGT
This sequence comes from Periophthalmus modestus, assembly GCA_019594935.1. Classification (NCBI taxonomy): domain Eukaryota; kingdom Metazoa; phylum Chordata; class Actinopteri; order Gobiiformes; family Gobiidae; genus Periophthalmus; species Periophthalmus modestus. The sequence continues at coordinate 22,850,167 of JAIEZT010001390.1, read as the reverse complement.
ATTTCAGAATCTGCTCAGTTACGGGGATTTTCACGCACAACCATTTCTAGGGTTTACAAAGAATGGTGTGAAAAGGGAAAAACATCCAGTATCGGCAGTATGTGGGCAAAAATCCCTGTTGATGCTTGAAGTCAAAAATGGGCTTGATTCAAGATGAAGAGCAAGTCAGAGGAAATAATGGGTTACAACCGAGGAATGCAGCAAAGCATTTGGGAAGCCACAACACACACACACCCTTGAGGCGGATGGGCTACAACAGCAGAAGACCCCACCAGGTACCACTCATCTCCACTACAAATAGGAAAAAGAGGCTACAATTTGCACGAGCTCACCAAAATTGGACAGTTGAAGACTGGAAAAATGTTGCCTGGTCTGATGAGTCTCGATTTCTGTTGAGACATTCAAATGGTAGAGTCAGAATTTGGCGTAAACAGAATGAGAACATGGATCCATCATGCCTTGTTACCACTGTGCAGGCTGGTGGTGGTGGTGTAATGGTGTGGGGGATGTTTTCTTGGCACACTTTAGGTCCCTTAGTGCCAATTGGGCATCGTTTAAATGCCACGGGCTACCTGAACATTGTTTCTAACCATGTCCATCCCTTCATGACCACCATGTACCCATCCTCTGATGGCTACTTCCAGCAGGATAATGCACCATGTCATAAAGCTCAAATCATTTCAAATTGGTTTCTTGAACATGACAATGAGCTCACTGTACTACAATGGTACACAGTCACCAGATCTCAACCCGATGGAGCATCTTTGGGATGTGGTGGAACGGGAGCTTCGTGCCCTGGATGTGCATCCCACAAATTTCCATCAACTGCAAGATGCTATCCTATCAATATGGGCCAACATTTCTAACGAATGCTTTCAGCACCTTGTTGAATCAATGCCACTTAGAATTAAGGCAATTCTGAAGGCCAAAGGGGGTCAAACACCGTATTAGTATGGTGTTCCTAATAATCCTTCAGGTGAGTATAGCTGGCAAGCTCCTCGGGCGACAGTATCTCTGGCAGACTGGGATGGTGGTCACTCTGTTTAAGAAGGGGACCGAAGGTTGTGTTCCAACTACAGGGGAATCACACTCCTCAGTCTCCCCAGTAAGGTCTATTCCAGGGTACTGGAGAAGAGAATCCGACCGATAGTCAACACCAAATCTGTTCCATATGCCTCCTGGACGCTTCCCTGGGTAGGTGTTGCCATGTCCCACTGGGAGGAAGCCCCAGGGAAGAAACAGGCGGAGGAACTATGTCTCTCGGCTGGTCTGCAAATGCCTTGGGATCCCTCGGAAGAGCTGGAGGAAGTGTGTGTGGAAAGGGAAGTTTGTACAGGCTTTCCCTGCTCACACTGCTGCCTCTGCTATCCGGCCCTGGATAATATGGAAGAAAATGAATGGATGGTTGCAGAGATAAGCAACAGAACCATAAGCAGCCAGAGAACCATAACAAAACACAGGTAACTATCAGAGGTATCTCTGTCTCCCATGATTCCCAAGCCTCAGCCATGGTAAAAATGTTTTACATATCCAGCTTCCAATAACTTTATGATTTCCTTCTTGTAGATCTCGAGTTGCTGTCTGTAGCAAGGGGGTTGCATGACGCTGAACACCACCTGTTTTGATCTGGTAGTGACCTTTTGTTTGGCAAAGGGTAACATATCCAGTTTGCAAAGTTTCTTGACTGCCTGGTATCGAGCAATGTCAGGAGCATTACATGACACAAAAAATTATTGCACAGCTAATTTGGTTCGAGAGGGCTGATCATTGGGAAGGGTGGTCCGGCCCAGCCCAAGCGGGTACATACTGCAGCTGGGCTACGGCCTGGGCCTAAACAGATCTTTTCAATGGGGCAAACCAAATGTGAATGATCAAACTCTGTGAGAATCGGAGGCTGTACCTGGAAAGCTTGCAATGGTAAGTTGTAAAGGGGCCAGTAACAACAGAAAACCTGAGTGGGGTAGGTTTGGATAACGAGACCAAGTTTATTGGCAGTAAATGATGAACTTAATGATGAACTTCTTAGTTGTACTGCAAGCTGGGGATATGTTGAATGTAACTGCCACCCCATCTATGAACTCTGTGCCAATAACGAAGACTCAGCTGCCCCATCAAGACCTAGCATGAGCAACAGTGGCCAGAAGCATAGATCGCTCAGAACCATCATAGCTTAGTCGTATCTTGACAACCTTTAGAAGGACCCTTGACGTGCAGCTAGGACAGCTTTTTCTCATGGCTGACTTACTTCATACTCCTAGATGCTGATTGTTGCTTTGTTGCGGCTCTGTGGTCATTGTCTTCCATCCATTTTTAACTGCTTCAGGTGATAGTTGACGCAACCCTGGGCCGATGCTCAGATGGTGATCCAGGAGTGAGCAGAAACGACATGATTGGCGATGAGTATTTGACTGTTTTGTTTCAATGGCTTTCTGTGATTTATTGAAAGGGATGTGATGAGGATTTTGCTTCCTTTTTGAGCACACTTTGCAGGTTACAAATCTGACTGGCTATTGCCTGACATTCTGATTCATTCTCCAGCCAATCAGCAAAATCGAGAAGGTTGTGAGGGAACCCAGGCCTGGCAATAGGGCAGTATCTTGCTACATACTCTGTGGGCAATGTTCCCAGGAGCTGCACGTATGAAGCACAGGCCAGCTCCGCAAGGGAATTTGCGGTAAATAACAGTGATAAACATGAGAATAAAGTCACAATTAAATCAAATATGCCATTAGCATAACAAAAATAAACTCTAGAAAGAACAAATGTAGTTAAATGAATTAGATGTAACTTGCTGTCATTTATGCATTAATCTATTTTAATGATTAGGGACTCCATGATATCAGCCAGAGGAGTAAGGTAGCTCAAAGGAGGGCCCAAGGCAGGATAATGGGAGGGCCCAGAAAGGAAGCAGAGTAGGAGAGGGATTTTCCGCAAATGCTGCAAATGGGGCAGACAGGATGTCTTTGCTCTTTAACTTTGGTCAAGTGTTGCGGAGAGCTCAGCAGCTGCTCTGACACCACGCTGAGCCCCAGCATCTGTGTTCCCTGAGACCAATGTCCCTGCCCGGTACCACAGTTCCCTGGGCTATACTATGAGCCATGCATTGTTCACAAAGAATATAATACACCCAGGTGTAGTGGCTCCAGGTTTGTTATTCTTAGACTCTGTGCATGGAGCAGGTCAGTGTGGATAGAGCTGCCTATGTCTTCTCCGACGGTCCGATGCATCTCTCTTCTGCATACCACAAAGACTTAACCGGGGAGCTCTGGCTGTGCGGCTACAGGAAATGAGGAGCTTCACTGGGCGAAATTCACAGTTTTCCATGAGCCGAGGAAAACATGGGCTAGTAACAGACTTATGCTTTCCACTTCTTTCCACTTTTGATTTACAGTGACCTTCTTATTTTCCTGAATTAATTTAATTAATTCATCGCAGATCTACTGATTTGAGGACAAATTTGAGCATGATTATTATTTGCAGCAGGGAACATGTGTCTGCTCCATAAAAAGAAAGAAAACTGTATTAACTTCAGCAGTGTGAGTGTTGTAGCGACCAAGGTGTGCACTGCATATTTGCATGCTGCCAGGTGCGTGAATGACAGTTAATTTTCAAGCATCCAAAATACATTCATAGCTTAATTAATGTATGGCTTCATTAGCTCCTAGCCCGTTTGGCTGCTGAAATCCACTTCTACCATCAATCTGAAGCTTGAAAAATCCAGTAAAAGGCTCAGGCTTTCTTCTACACTTGATAATGTGTACATCGCAGTGCACAGCAATAATCCACAATCTCTCAAAGTCTGTGAGAAAAAATGTATGTATGTACTGTTTTTTTTTTTTATTTGGTTGGGACAGTGCATGTTAATGAACAGACATGACATGACAGACATGAACGTAAACACACGCCGGGTTATAGCCAGAGGCTAATTTCCACCCGTTGTCCCAAGGGCTGGGGTAGGTGGGTTAAGTGTCTTGCCCAGGGACACAACGACAGCATCCATCTGTGAGGGCTGGAATTGCACCGCCAACCTTCGAGTCAGTGGATCTAACCACTCAACCAATGATGTTTATGTAGAGAGCAGGATTTGAACCGCCAACCTTCGGATCAGTGGACAAACACTCAACCTACTGAGCTACTGTCGTGTACTGTTTGCAAACAAGTGCTCAAACTTCGACTGTTTTGAAAGTACATTCACGAATGGCTGCCCCAGCAAAAATCATGTCAGGGTCAGCAAATTGTTAAGGAAAACAACTCTTTCCTCTCGTGTTTGTTAGTTTCTGCTAAGACAAAAAATAACCTTGACCCAGGGATCAAATTCAAAGAAGAATTTACTTAATCAACCAGTAAAGAGCAATACTTGTACAAGGAGTCTGTGCAACTGACATTCCCAGGCAGAGACTGAATGTTTACACCTATACAATGAGTTTTATACGCAAACTATAGTGGGAGGCCACCACCATGGTTTAGACTTCATGCCTCTTCGTTGGTGCACAGGCCAGCCAGGCCTCTTGGCACTTTGCATGTTGAGGGGGTTGTCTCTTGCTCCAATTGCTGGTTTAACCAGGTTGACGAGTCATGAGTCAGCACATGCCTATCAATAAGTCACTGTCCTGCTTGTTATTTGATATTAGATATATAGATAGATATAGAGTACATGTCCTGAAGATATATGTATGCCACACAGCTGTAATCTAGTCCTCGTCTTCACATGAACACTGGTACAATAATGAACTATAGCAATACAATAATAAATTATTGCAGTGGTTATACAGAATAGCTAAGCATAGTTATTGATCCTAACACTGCCTCTCTCTATAATCTATAGTTTTAGCCCATTATGGTGAAGGGTGTATAATAAAGTTAGTTTTAGTTATTTGTAGATACATGGATGTCAAATAATAAAAATAATGTGGATGCACAAGCAAAGTTTTGATGATGGGGGGCATGGTCTTGTTGTTGAAATTTATTTTATGTTTATATACCCCAAAGGTCCACAGTTGGGCAAAATTTTATTAAATTCCATTAATGTTGAGCCAACTTAATTGTAAGATGAAAATGCTTTGGGGTGGGTAAATGCCCCAATGCTGCTGAGCAAACAATGATGAAAATTTTAACAAAGATTACACGTTTTTTTTCACTGCTGTCCATTAATGGTTATCTCAACAGTTTGGGTATTAAAATGATTTCCCATTTCTACTGTGGAAATTATGACATGAGGGCCAAGTGCAATTTTTTCCACTCCACAGCTGTATAATCTACTTGCCAGATCACAACGTTTCTACAATATTTTGAAATACATGTAGTTGTGCACCCTAGTTCAGATGGTGTGATTGACAAGTGGACTTTAAACAAACATGAGAAAAAGAAAGGATAAGGAATTCTGCCATGGGCTTAATCAAAAAGCACATGAAGGCAGGTAGCACCTCTGAACAAAAAATCTATATGGTATTACAGTATAGCAATGAATCACAAAAATGACAGCAGGAAAAAAAGTAGTTTTCATAGAGGGTAATACACGTATTTAAGAAAAGTGACTAAACAGGGCAGTATAGTAGGCTATAGTTTTGCTGCAATACCAAAGACAGCCACTGGAGGTGCTCTTTTTTACCCAAAAACTAGCAACTTTACTGGAACAAAATCCGCTCTACCACTGGGGATTCTGCTTACTAAAGTCACAGCCTAAGCCTGATGACTGCAATTAGACATCACAAAACATATGCACTATCACAACTGCAAAGTGTGGTGCTGCAGGAAAGTTACTCGACAAAAATGAAAATAGAAACTTGAAAAATGCTTACTATAGGTCTATAACTTCGTGGGAAACTGCACATTTCCAACATTTTACTTCACTACCGCGTCCCACGAATCAATTTCATACCCAGGCGCTGCAGCTAAAGCAGTAAAAAAGGACCAAGTGTGACTCGCCTTCCCAACAACATGAGTGTGCCCACAGCGCCACAGTCGGTGTAGGTTTTCAAGATGGACGCACGGTCTGGATAGGTTTCTCTTTCTTTTTCGACCGCAACTCTAAGCTACATGCGTCACATTGAGAGGAAATGTGAAGAGGACTAAAGACATTATAGAAACAACCATATGATGATCTGAAAAGGCGAAAAACTGAATAATTTTGTGGCTTAATGGAAAACCCGATAAACGTCGAAGATTTTTAACTTCCTGGTTGGCTGTCGTGTAAACATGTCTGTACAAAGTGTCTTAAACGGTGAAGGGACACTTAAAGTACATTTTGACAGCGAACTCGAGGGGATTTTTTGTAATGTTGTCATGTTTAGGACGAGACGAGGCTGTTTTCCACCCCTGCCAAAAGGAGAAGGACAGATTTCATAAGTGTTGAGCAATGGCAAGTCGTAATGGCGCTTCACCGAGCTCAGGTCTTTATCATGTATATGTCATAACTCAATACAGACAGCAGATTTGCGCAGATTCAATAACTCTAAAGAATATGTTGCTTTTTGGACCAAATGTGTCATGTAGAATAAGTAGGCCTGTATCTTGTGTCGTCGATGCTGGATTACAGTTCCTTGTTCTAGCACAACTTTCACTAACAAGTTGAAAGTGAAAACAATTGTGACTTTTAGGTCTGAAGGGGGCTGGCTCATGTGCTGGTGGTCGGTCTAATCTCCAATCGTTTTTTTTTTTATTTTGTAGGTATTTTTGTACCTGTCCCAGTGAATTCTGACGTCTTTAACAACAGCATTTTGACGCAACTTCAAAGTGCGTATTTGTTTGAGGATTCAAAGCACTCTTTCAGATACACCTCTGCTTTTTTGATAAAGAATCCTGCTCTAGAAGACAAGGTAAGTGTATAACTTTATAAACACAACTCAACTCAAGGCCCACCTCATGGTTCGTGACAGCAATGAGCTCACTAAATTATGAGAATAAAGAAATGCAATAATGGGTCTAAAGACATTTTAAAGTAATGTATATTCTTTATTATTAGTACAATGCCTGTCGAGAGAAAAGGAGAGAACAAGGTTATTCAGACAAAGACTTAAAGGAGACCTACGGGTTTTTATTGTTTGATCAACTGAACAAGGTAGGCCACTGACTATCTGGAAGTCTTGCCACACCTTTAACGCATGTTGTCACTAATCATAATTATTTTTGAAGGCAAAATCTATCGGAGAAACTGGTATGCGAGCAGAAAATGGAACATGTACAACTCTGGGAGATCCCACTAAGGGTAAAAGATTTACATACAAATCCTAGCAGGCTGGTGTTACTATCGCAATAGTGGAAACTGAATAGCCTAGTAATCGCATTGGCCTTGAATTGTAAAATTGTAAAGTGTTTACCTTAAAGGCAAAGTCCATGTGATCTTATAAATCCGCTGTAGAAGGGAATTTGTGCATGTTAATAAGTCTGCTGCTCCTCAGGTTTTGAAAGTGAAACCTAGATGTTTAAGGTTATAACATTTGAAAGTGAAAGAGAAACAATTTGTAAAACTGACTTCCAACCCTCAATTATTTCTAGCTATTTATCTATTGTCGTGTTTTGTTTTTTTTTTTAATCTTTTTTTTGTTATTTTTATTTTTTTAATATTTTTTTTTCCCTTCTGTTCTCTATGTGCGCGGTGCAATGCTGGAATTTCCCCACTGTGGGACTAATAAAGGCTTATCTTATCTTATCTTATCAGTAATCAGACAAAGTAAAATTTGACAAATGTGATATGAGAAAACATATGCACGAACAAATTGTAAAGCAATTTTTAGCATCTGGAAAAGCAATATAAGACTAGTGCATTATAATCATAATCACTGTTACTTAAAGTTGTCTCAACTATGTTATAACAGTTTTACTTCAGTTAAACTTTTTACACAATTTTGCTTATACAGATTTCACACTACATCAAATATTTAGTTTCCTATTATGAGGGACGCACCGATCTGATGCTGGTATCTACTGTTGTTTACATTAATATGTTATATCCAAAAATGTGATAATAATTCGATTTTGAAAGTACATGTAACTGTACCCGAGTATTACCAGGTACTTAAAGCTATAGTATTGTAATCAGTATCGATCAGTCATCCCTACCTCTTAGAGCTGTCCCAGGTATTTTACACAAACTGATTCAGCTTTAACATAGATTTAATTTAAACAGATACACCAGTCTCTCTTCATCTGAGATGGCAAACAAAGATGACTAAGGTCATTTTCCAACTCCAGCTCACCATTTCCAACCTCTTAGTCAAAAGACGCCCACACAAGGCACACCTAGTATTGTTTTACAGTAATATTTCCTTTAATGATGAGGGTGTACCACTAGGATTGTACCAGTAAATAAATAAGTAAATAACTTGATACTTGAGACACTGCTGAACTGTAAACAAACCTACCAAACTAGCTTTTGGTTCAACTGTAAGTACCAGGGTAAGAATGACTTCTTTAATCAATAAACATGGCTTTCTATAATTGTGTGCTCAACTGTAATAACAAGGCATACATTGTAATTAGGCTGTTCTCTCTGTATAGGTGTGTATCTGTCAATGTACTCTGACTGTTTGGATCTAAATTGCTGGTACCATGGGAAGTCAGGGTACATTGTCATTGTAAAGATTACAGAGGTAAGTAATTGACTAGTAGACATGTTTTTTTAGTTTGAATTCAGTAGATTGAATTGAATCATATTTTCTACACAGGGGAGAGTTAAAAAGGTTTCCGAAAACTACACTCAAAACTTGACTAATCCTACAGTGGGGTTTGATTGCCATGTTTCTGAACAGTTGCAATCAGTCTCTTCAAAAACAAGCTCGTTTCTGGCATTTGAAAGGACACAGGTACAGGAGCTATTACGATTCCTATTTCAACATGTTCTCTATTTTTACTTTACTCTTTAAATAGTCCAAATTTGGTCCATTATGTTACTTTTGTTGTATATTGTTGCATATGTATATTGTTTAATGTTGAGCTTGTGAGACACAGATGACACCACATAACTTGCATGACAGCAGTTTACTCATTACACACATTAAGATTTATCCCTCATCCGTAATGACATACAACATAGATCTAGTTGCTTGGTGCACAACTGAGTCCCCTCTTTGTTCTTTCTTAGAAGCCACAAATTGTTAGCCTTTTGAAGGGGTGGTAGACCTTTTTTTTCTCTCATTAACATTGCTCATAAGCTTAGAAATGGAAACCTTTAAAGGTGTGGAATGTTGTAGTACAACCACTTGTCCAGCAGCACTGTTGGAATGCATTGTACAGTGATCCAGGAGAAAAATATTATGCATCATCTTCCTGATAACCTTTGTTTTCTGGGGAAATGCTGGCTTCTTGGTTTTTAGGCCTGAGCTGAGGTCTTCATTAGAAAAAAATATTGAAAGATAGCTCAGTAGTGGCACATCAGTTATGGCCCCACCACAAAATTTGTTGAGGTAGGGCAGACATTGCACTTTTTCAACAAAGAATGGTTGGATGTCCCCGACTCATTGTCAAAGTAACTTCCGGGACTTGACTCGACTCCCATGTTTGGAAGTTGAGTTGATGCCAAGATGTCCAAGACTCGGACTTTGGCCATGGACTTAGACTTGTACTTGACTTGGACTTGAACATCCCTCAAGTCTTTGGCACTGCCAAATCTACATGTGGGGCCCACTGAGTGACCACATAGTAAGTAAAAAATAAGATGGGCTGGCCTTAACTACATCATTGGCTATTATACAGATGGGTTCTTATGGTATAAGTCACAGTTGTGAGTTAAAACAATGAGATGCACAATTGCCAAAATACAATGCAACTGCCCATGAAGACCCAGTAACAGATTATACAGTTATTTAACAACACACATCCTAAGCAATTGTCTTTTGATCAGTCCCTTTAGAGTGTCTCTAGACTTCCAGCTTCTGTTTACCTGGACAATACAGTGATTGCAGATTTTATTACATGAAAAAACATGGCACAGGGTCTTTAAGTCTACCAAACACACTTTGATAATTCCATGGCTGATTAATTATGGTTACATTTATTCTATGACTGGATGATAAATCTTTTGAATAGTTGTTGAATTTGTTGTTATTGGCTTATATACAATATTGATGTAGAATTTACACTTTAACTTCAAAAATTAATTGAGCCTTTGATATCAAATGATAAGACCTTTTGTTTTACCTTTCAGTACTACTTATATGAGTTGCTTGACAATGGAAGTACTGCTCTATCTCCGAGCCTTGCTTGTCCATATGCAGTTGTAGCATTTTCATACACGGACAACAAAGTAACACTTGAAACCCAACAGGAGAATTGGTAAGTTAAGAGTCACCGGCAACAAAAAGATTTTTTTTTTAATGATTGTAATAATTTGTTCTCTCTTTGCAGTGAAGAGAAAAAAGCTGGTAAGTGGTTATTTTTCTTTTTCTTTTTCTGTACAGGTTTATTCTTTCCATTGCAAGGGTTTGTAACATGAGATCAAATTAAAATGGCTAAATAATAAAATCTGGCTACAGTAAACCTGCTTTTCCAGTAGGAGATAGGGTAGTCATAGGGTAATATTTAAATTAAAAACACTTCACACTTTTAATTGCTTTTTTATGTCATGATTTTATAATAAAATAACAAAATGTATATTGTTTAGTAACAGGGATGGGCACATTTTTTGACATACAGGCCACAGTGGGTCCTAAAATGATTGACAGAGGGGCCAATTTCAGTTAAATAGATACAGCAGGGACCCTTACCTATTTTAACATAATTTGGTCACGTTCGGCGGACTGGATTAATAACCCAAAGGGCCGTATCCGGCCCACGGGCTGTAGTTTGCCCATTTCTGGTTTAGTACTTAAGTGGAAGAAAATTACAGGGTTTCCTGTTCAGTGCTTCTTGGAGTTGAGGGAGATAGGTAGAGGTAAGCATTTTTCAAGTCACAGAGAGCCAAGATGTAAACTATTTTTTGAGATGAAAATTTTTTTCAGTCAAAAGTCCCATCATAAATGTAGTATGTGCAGACTTCTGGAACAGAAGAAAAACTACCAAAGGCATTTAAAATATAGCTTATGATGTTATTTTTTTGTATATTTATTTATGTACTTTCTAGCTTGTCCATATTCCCCCTGGATGGGGAAACTTCAACTAGGTACCCAGCTTTTCAATATTGGGATTAGATCAACAGCGAGTGCCTTGGCCTGGGCAAAATTGTAAGCCATTGCAAAATTCATATACACTGCATATATTTTTTCTATATGCTCTAATGTTTTCCATATTCTTTTTTAGGCCCACAGTAATTAAAGTTGAATGGGCGATTTCTATGTTAATCCTCAGAAAGTTGCTGCCAAAAGCCATCTTTGAAACAACTTTTAATGGACAAGGTGCTGTAAAATTGTTGATAAATTACTTCCAAATTATGCTCTTTAAAATCTTACCTGCTTGCTTCTGTGATTCTAGCTCTTCTAGAACATGTATTCTGCAGTCAGTGTGAAATAGTAGCCTTAAACTTGGAGGAAAAGGAGCGCCTGACACCTCTTTTGCTGGAAATAAAAAAACAAGATGTTGTGAGTTTTGATGTAATATTTTTTTGCTTCATGTGTCTGTTTCTGTTGTATAGTTGCTTTGATTTATGTATTTTCTCTTCCAGGCACTTATTATTGCATTGAGCGATGGAGGTTTTCTGGTCCTTATTCATGACTCCAATTTCATCTCGCATGATAAAGGTAGGAGTAGTGAGTGAATCTTTGAACAGTTATTTAAAATGTTGGTGTATTTTGTTAGCATACAGACTGTTTTTTTCTTTTATCATTTCAGATAATGCGTTAAGCACCAATAAAGCACTGCAAGGTATATTTGTGTTCCCAGAGTCCCAAACTATCCAGAAAGGTACATTTTTATATTATTGAAGTATTTGCACATTCTCCAAAAGTGTTGTAGATAAAAATCTATTGTATCTTTTCTTTTACAGACACAAAAATTCAACGAATGAAGCAGAGCCTTCCATCAGATGCCCTATGTGTCTTACCATTGTTGATCTATGCTGAGGGAGAGATTGAGAAAACAAACATCAAACCAAATGAAGATCTCTGTGATATAATTGTCCAACATATGCAGAGTTATGCCACTCTGATACGTCCGGGCCTTTCTTTAAGCCCCTTTCGAGAAGTTGATATCTTCCCCGACCAGTATGACGTGCTTGATGCCCATCAGCACCTGTATTCAACCCCTGAGTGGACAGACACACAGTGGCAAAGCCTGAAATCATATCTGAGCAATGCAAGCTCTTTTCAGCTGCCTGTTTGCAAGGCTTCAGAAATCTTACTAGCTGGACAAGAGGCACGACAAGAAGATCTTGAGGACGACATTTATGTCTGTTTTTCATCTCCAGAAGAGCCATCAACAAGCTTGTTAAGCACTAGTTCAGAGGGCAGATTAGACCAGAAATGTTCGTCAGCCACTAAGGCCCCACAGGACAGCATGCAAACTGTCTCTGCTATTTCTCAGTTGTTGGTACCTTCTGTTTTACCTGCTCAAGAGCAAACCTCTGAGATGTTCGACTCCACTGCTTATACTGACAAAGGTGATGCATTTAAAGAAACAAAAGAGGTGCCTTTGCGATCTGTTGAACATTCTGAGTTGATTGTCAGTATCACCTCTGCTGCTCGAGCTGTTGATGATGAGATCCTTGATGTGATAAACCATGATCAACTTTCAGTGACAGCAAAAATACAAGAGGCCACATTGAACACTTTTAGTGAAATCGTCCAAAGCAAAGTAACATTGAACTGCTCAGATGACAATATATTTTTAACAGAGTCAGATAAGCTACCTCAAGGACATAACTTGGAATCCACTGAAACCCCTAGTTTACAAATGGTCAAAACTTTACTAAAAAAAGATGAATCAATGTGTTTGGATGATGTTCCCACACAGAAACTATCACTACATGAAGACAGGTGTGAAATCCAAAGAAATGAACAAGAAAGTGAGCAACTTTCAAAAAACACTCAATCTTTAGAAAAAACTGTCAGTATTTCTCTTACTGATGATGCATTATTAAAGGAACTGGAGACTTGCGCTTTAAGGAAAAAGTCTGAACGATGGGGTCTAAAGCCTGTTGTTAGCACCTGTGGGAGTATATTTATCCCTTATGGCTCTGTTGAGACTGAAAAAATAAGATTTTTACAAGAGAAACTGCAACTTGAGAGAACAGTAGTCGCTAAATGCTCAGAAGATAAGCAGCAAATGAGCAACATGCCTACTGAGGAGGCAGCTACTGCATCCGATACCATAAAAAGCCACATGAAGGATGTTCCCATTGCAGGACAATCAAAGAGTCAGCTCATGCTTAGAAAACTGAAGTCCGTTATTCTGAAAAAGAGGAAGATTGATGCCCTCAAAGAGGACTTGAATATAAATTGTACTGTGGACAATGAGCTTGGTCCAAAAAGGATCAAGAATGATGTGATACCTGTGACTATAAGGAACATCAATGACACATGTGCCCTGGAGTCTAGTGTAGGTGATCAAAATGATCCCAACTTGCTTTCAGTTGACCCTCTTTTTGCCCATGCCTTGGGTCTGACTCCAAAAAGAGCACAAAATATAAAAGCATTAAATATAAATGCAGTGCACAGAAGTGACTCATCTGGGGCAAAAGAAATGTTTGTAACCAAAGATGGCTCTCCTTGCAAACCACAAAGTCTTTCATCTCCAAAAGGAACAAGACTTAAAATGCTTAAAAAGCATCAAAACGTTTCTGCAGATCAAGTGAAAAAGAAATGTAAGTATGGCTTATATCTGTTCTTGCTCTTAAATTACTAACGCTTAGTCTTTGGTTCACTGTAGTTTGCAATGCATGCTAATTTCCTCTAAGATTGCCTTCTTTCACTTTGATGCATTCAAAAACCTATGCTCTATTTGCATCTTGGCAACAGTATCATAATATTGTGATCTAAATGCTTTAAATGTGTTTTTTACATTTTTCATACTTCTTTTGTCTCTCTTGTTTTGTTTTCACAGGGTGGTTGCATTTTCAAACCCCAGCTTGTTATGCTGATAAACAATTCCAAGGGTGTTTAAGTGATATTTCAGTCAGTAAGATTATTCAGGAAAAAACAAACACATCTTCAGAGGCTTTGAATTTACTGGCTGACTTGGCACTTTATGCCAATAAAGAACAGGTTTCACCTCATCCAGCACAAGAGGGTGAATTTGAGGCGAATGTTACCAATCCTGAACAACAGACAGTTCTTCATGCTTTGCTTAGCCAGTCTGATGCTAAATCTGTTCAGCCACAAGAACCTCCTTCACCAGATGGTTTTGGAGGCACTGGACTGGTTGATGCGATATATCAAGAACATGCTTACTCATTGCCCTCATCTTCCTCTTTGCCGTTGGCATTGCCAGCACCTTTCCAGGTTTCACCTTTAAGTGGTTCCTCAAGACTGCTGCATACTCTGAGACTGTGGGGTGAAGCACAACAAATGCCTCCTCCCAGTCTAGAAGATAAAGTTGAAGAAAACAAAAGGGCTCCAGGAGACCCCAAAAGAAGCTGGTACAGAAGAAAGTTTTGCCTGTCACGCACAATCGAGAACAGGGATAAGACAGTTCATGTCACAAGACACTGGAAGGAAGAGTACGACTTTAATCTGGACAGCCGGTTCACAGTAGATCCTAAGGACAAAACAGTTGTCAGAGCCTTACATGGGTACGTCTTTCTCTAATTAACCTCTGTATAATTTCCTGAAATACTTGCAATAATGTATTAGTTTCATGATCTATGTCTCTTTGTTTACACTTGAACAGCCCCTGGGATTCTTCTATTCATGACACCAATGAAGAAATACAGATCATTGTTCACATGTGGATCGGTCTGTTTTACAGCCGGTCGACTGCTCGTTTTTTTCATCTTGATCCAGATGTCATATTTCCAGCTCCAGAAAACAATGTTTTTGACGCAGTGAAAGTGCCCAGTGAAAAGAGACCTGAGCAGAATGCTTCAAACATTGCTGTTCACAATCCTTTGCTGAATGTACCAGACAAGCCAGAAGCACAAGTTTTGGATCTTAGCAAACCCAAGAACTGTGCCGTAGATGCCGAACCTGTTTGTTTGAACTTGTCACAGAAATTATCCAGTGTGGAAACTGCAAATGACAATCCAGAAGTCACCACACAAGAGCTCATGGCAACGACTCAAGTTCCAGAAGAACCGAACACATTAAATCCACAAGTATTGCCGACAACCCTTCCCATCCAGGTTTGACGAATTTATTTAACTCTTTGTAATATATTATATTACAACCAATACCAATAAAATATAATATTTTATTGGTACTGTATTGCTCTGTCTATTACTGATACAGAAGGATTTTTTTTTCCTGTTTTGAGAATTAGAATTTGTGTAAAAGTTAGTGCACAAAAGGGCTCTTTGCTTGGATTATCCAATGGGCCCATCACCATGGCCTGGGACACAGCTCTTTGTTGGGCTGACGTTTACGGTGATGCACCATAGGGGGCAGATGAAGTCAGCCCTGTAGTTTTCAACTGGAAGTCATGTCATGTTTAACACACAAATCCTGCATATTTAGGCTGCGTTATTCTCTCAAGCAGAAAATAACCTGTTCCACCTAGTGATGTCATGTGGTAATACGGAAGTGCTCCACTGTGTTTTTAACTCCATACACATTCATTTGAATCTTTTAGATAATTTCAGACCTGGAATTGCCACAAAAGGTAAAAGGTAGCTGTTAATTTGAAAACTACCACTTCATAGCACCATAAGGTTGAAAAGAGCATTTTGAGCCTTGGAAATGTAGACAGTCTAATAATAAAGAATTATTCAAACATGTGTGGATAAAATAAAATACAACTTAACATTCTAACATGGCTTAAATCTCACAAGAGTCAATTGTGTGTAGTATAGGACATCTTGTTTAAAGAAGAAAAACATTGTGGTCTATCGTCTGACATTTTTGCTTTTGTTTTTTACAGTGGTACTTGAATCTGATGCAGACTGCAGGAGTTGCCCCATATCTGAATTATGTTGGTATGCCTGCAAACAATGCTATTTCCTCTGACTTGAGTCAAGTGTTTATTCCAGTATGGAACGGAATCACCAATCAAAGCATTTGGACCAACAATGCCCAGACAGCTTCATTGGCTTTTGCTGAGTCAGGCGAATCCCGCCAGACAGAGGATACCTCTGAGGACTTGCCCAAAAGTCCAGAAGTGCCTATTAGAAGACAAGACAGCTGCAAAAGACAAAGGAAAAAAACTCGAAGGAATGCTTATTTATCAGCTGTCCCAAATATAATGGAATCTCCTGAAAATAAAGTGCATGCAAAGGATTTGTCCGACTTAAGCACGTTAGCTGATCAACATCCTACAAATAGAGATGTGAATGCCGTGAGAAGTAACAATCTTTTGGAAATTAAGAAAAAATATATGAAAAAACTAAAAGCTGCTTCAAGCCAAGTTAACCAGAAAATAGATTCTTCACCTCAAAATGATACAGAAGCTGGACAATGTATTCTCCTAAAGAAGCTGTTGCGGGAGGACACCATTGCAGAGACACCCAAACTCCATTCCCTTTCAAAAAAGACAGTTTGCGAAAATGCTGCTAAAACTTGTGATGAAAATGGGTGGATTAATCCAAAAACAAAAGAGACTGTTTCTGATGACAATTTAAGTGGACATAAATCTTTAAAAATTATTGGTGTAGATCCATTAGTTGAATCCAAAACCCTGAAAGCCAGTCACTCAGGAGACTCTGCCATTGTGTCTAGTTTGCAGGGGGGAAAAAATGAAAAATATATACCCAAGGATTGTCTTTTCAAGGGTCAGGAGATAAGCGTCAGAAAACAGGATGTAATGGCTGAAAATTCCTCTATAGATTGCAGAGGTTTATCTCAAGATGAGCATGACAAAACCGTTACATCCCCTGTGATTAATACAGCTAACATCTTATACGAACATCCGAATGATGAAACCGAGAACAACAAGAATGATTGTGATGTTAATTCATATACTGGAATAAATACCTCTCTTGAAGATAAGTCAATAGAGCAGACTTCCAATGAGGTAGGTTTTGAAAATAAGGAGGTTCTACCATCAGACAGCTCTGAAGTCACTGTACCACTATCTACCAACTCAGACAATGCAAGTTATGATGGGTGCAGTCAACATAGAAAACAACTTGTTGCTGGAAGTGAAGTCAACCATCCATCTGACCTCAGAGACAGTGAAACTGATCATAGATGCCCTACTCCAACAATAGATGAACAACCATTTGTGTACATAAGCCAACCAAAGACTAACCCTGATGTAAATGAGTTGGATAAAGTTTGCCCAGATACTGATAAAAGGGAACCCAGCACAAGCTTAACACCTGTAATGGATGAGACTTTGTTTGAAATGGCGCCAAAAGCCTTTAATTGTGATCCAAAAACTAATGTTGGCACTCAGTCTGATATAGAACTACGGACTCTTAGAACTTTAAAATGCTTAGATGAGTATTTAAGCACATTACAGAACAGAACACATCAATCACTTTTAAAATCTGAAGACACACCTAATTCACCAATTTGCTTAAAGAAAAAGAGATCTACCCTTATTCATAATCCAAATGATATGAAAAGTACTTCCAGCATGGGTGAATCTTGTTGTCCAGAAGTGAAATATGAATCTTCCCAGTATATATCACCTTTCAATGATGTACAAGGACATATGCAGCAAATTAAACAAATGTGCCCAACAGAGTCTCTCTGTGTTCCAGACCTGTTTCCCATAGAAGA
>JAIEZT010001390.1:21539926-21544926 GCA_019594935.1 Periophthalmus modestus | reverse complement strand
AAAAAAAAATAATACTATTTTACTGACGCTGTAATCCTCTTTCTACTAATGATTTAGACTGTACAACTGTTTGTGTTACTGTGAATACAATGTGGTTTTACACAGTTCTGTGGCATGTAATGTTACCTTTGTAACCACTATAATAGTCAGCACATCTCCTTTGTTGAAGGGCAGGTCCTGTTCTGAAGTGCCTTTAAAGTTATATCTGGCCACACACTCAGTGCCCGGTGGCCATGGTGCCTACAGTAACAAGAGCATAATACAATCCAAATCAAATTTGAAATACATAGGCATTAATTTGTGTATATGTGTTACTGATAGTTGTTTTTACCTGGACCTCGGCCATACTGAGGAAGTGGGACCCTCTCACTGATGCTATTTGACTGTCACCATCAGAGCAAACAACCGCACATACCTGCAAAGGGAAACAAAATACAGTACTGGACTGTCCCTCAATACTAATATTAATACAAAAATAAATGTGTAAGTCTGTTTTAGTCTATCAGGAAGAAGCAGTGTTTTTGTCATGGCAGCAATTGTAAGTAATTGTTCTCAGGAAAATAGCACATAGTTTAGTTTGGTATTTCACTCTAAATCTGTCATAGCTGAAGCCAAAGTTGAATCCAGTCAGAAGCGGACATGGCTAAAAATAACCCTCTGATACAAAAAGCAGAACTAACACATCCTTTTAATTTTGTACTTTCACAACTGAAAGAGACAGTTTCCATGATGCAGTCCACCAGAAAATGTACATTGAGACCAGAGTTTATTTGTAACAGGCTGATTTTCTGAAGTACTATTATTACCTCATATGCTAAAAATGAAATTAGAATTACAGTTTAGACAGAAACATTGTGAACCGTTGTAATTTGAGTATTATGTATTTGAATCGAGATTGTATTCTTTATCAGGGGAAATATTGAGCAATACAGATAAACATCTATCCTCTTATGCGTGACTAGAAATATAAAATGTATAATTACAAGGCTGTGTGAAATTTTAAACATCTCAAAATGATAGAAATGTTGTGCCCAGACCTGGATCTAAACTTTAAGTAATGCATTTACATGTATATAAATGCATATATTTATTTACTTTTTATATATTTATTTACTTTTCCAGAAGAATTCAATGGAAGATGAAAACTTGACTTGCAATGTGACATCATGTAAGCTATGGTGAGAAGATTGTGTTATAGGCCTATGTATATTTCCCAAAGCAGTGGTCCCCCTCATGAGAACTCATGCAGCATAGAGACAGGAAGTGGGCAGGACTAAGGGGATTGAGAGGGGCGTGAGGGGCATCCAATGGGTCACCAGTATTTAATTTATTTTTCTATGACTTAGACTGGAGTTTGCAGACATAGAGAGAACGGCTGGTCATTCTTGAGTTAAAGAGAGAAACATTTTCAGAGGCGAGAGATTGTGTCCATATTTGGTCAATATATGTGCTGACGTGTGTAGAATATGACGTGGACTAAACGAGGGGGAGTCATGTTATGGTTAAAATAAAGTAGATAATATTACAATATATAGTTTGGCTTAGTAATGTGAGTAATTTGTAAGTTTAATTCTGTGACTCATTTGAAAAAGCACCCCTGAAGTAAAGTAGTCCATGTCTGGACACTATATCTTTGATTAGTGCCTTAGCAGAGGTCGTGGAAATGCTAATATTCATAATCTTTCATGATAAAGCATTAAGCACTTCTATTCTATTGCTTATTCATTATTGTATATGTACTGTATTTTGTACATAGTCCAAATAAAAAAAAAATAATAATAAAGTTCTTTGCTCTTCAGACTTAATTCCCCACACACTGCTACTATTGTATTCCTCACATAATTGTTCAGTGTCATGGCAAAGTGGCAGATGTTTTCCTCTGGATCAATGCAGCTAGATATCTCTATCGAGGGACAAATCCACAGTTCCCACGCCTGACAACCCCAGGAACAAGCTAAAAAAGTCACCGACAGTCATCCCTACTCCTTCCCTCTCGCTGACATATGACACATGGTTTCAGAAATCAACTTCCCATCTATAGTAATGTAATGTGAGACTTTTTGACACCAAGCATTTTATTTAGATCTAGGTTTAAGCCTACTGTGTCTGGTAAATACCTTATTTAGTTCAGAACTTGTAAAGCAACGCATCTTAACAGCTAGTCACCGGTGGCATATTCAGACCTGTCAATGCTATCTCTAGAGCTCTCCATATACTGCCACAGAATGATCTTTTACCCTCCACTCAATGTCCATCCCCACTGCCACAGTCAAAATGGTCTCTGCTTGGTCATTGTAGATGTACGAGGCTAGTACAGTCAAAGTTTTTTCGGTATCGTTTTTCAAAGATAGATATAGCATTTTCTCTTTTTTTTCATAAAAATTTATTTTTATCAACTTATTTTTAACTTCAACTATATTTTTTTACTCTTTATTTTAAAAAAAAAGTTGGTCACAAAACACTGATTTGGTTTTCTTTTGATGCCAGTTTCAGTTTGATTTTGAAACTAAAGTTCAGGCCAGAACGCAACCCAATGTTAATTGCATAGTTGGGGAACATGCAAAATATATGAATTCTTCCATGTGCAACAATTAACACATACCAAAGAGATGATGCCAATGCTATTTACTTGTATAAGAAGCCTGAACTGTTCCAATTGGTATTAGGCCCACTGCTCAGAGCAAGACAGGACAAGAACATAGAAACATCTTTGGCCTTCTTTAAACGTTTACAGCCCCCGCCCACATTTGTAATGGAGGCCCAAGAATTGGTGAAATGCTTTAACGTTAGTTTACATGTATTATTTTTCTTTTCTAGCACTTCACAGAATACTGTCACTATTATGATTAATACAATATGTTTTTGACATTCAAAAACAATATATCAATTTTAAAGAGGTTAATAATTGCATTTTATTTCACATCCCCTTTGCAGTTTATAAAACACATGAATAAACCGACATCAATTTAGCTCTGCAATTTCCTTAATACTGCAGTCCAAAGTTCCCACTGTATTTCTGTAAACCTCCATCAATGATTTGACTCTAACAACCCAGATAGTAATACAGAGCAGCTAAGAAGATAGCAGCCCTATGCACAGTAAAATATTACATTAGTGTAATTCTACTTCAAGCTTCATCTGTAGTCAGTCAAGCTGTTGAGAGGGTTTTGTTGTTGCCAGAGGAACGTGCTCCTCTCAGACAAAAACTGCTTTCAGATGACTTGTTTGGTACTGGGCGCTAGTACAGTGGGACTTTTTCACCATTTATGATTAACCATTTCCTGAATGTGACACTATATGAATGGTATCAAGTTAAACGGTTATGGCCCCACACTTCCTCCAGGAGACAATGCAATTAAAACAGTAATTTGGAATATATTCTAGTCACTATTTAGTTTTAGTTTAGATAAGGTAGATAGATAGTGCATATAGCCTATACACTATAATTTTTTGCATCACTCTTGAGTTAACAAAATGACACATTGTGCCAGACAGAACAAAATGGTGATCTTAAGCAGCTGTTGCACATCAGGAAATAGCAGATTACTCAAAAAACAATGCCATAATTCACTGCAGCCTTATGCCTAGCCTATTATGAAGCAACTAAAAAGAAAATACCAACGAGTAGTCTATTGCTACTACTTGCTACACTAGTACACTCATGACTTCTCTTCTCCAACCTCCCTGTTACTTTGCAAACAGATTATGGGTGCATTTTACACTAAATGCACTGAAGCCCATAAGCTATATGAATAAGTCTCTGTATGAAAGTCATAAAATGTTTGGATAAGGCTAACAAGATAGACACACATCTTGATCTAGGTTTAAGAAAACATCAGTGGTACTAACGAGCAATGAGTAGTCAAGTTAAACGTCTTACCTATTCACAGAGTTGTGTTGAGGTCAAGTTAATTAGCGGTGTCTTGAGACTCATTTGAGAGACATTCTGCTACAGTCACGACTGCGGACGAGTCACGATCATAAACTTCTATGTCAAGGAAGTAAAATATCTCCAGTGACGCAACTGCCGCAGTCCAGATGCGCTCAATGAGTCCCGCTTCGCGGCCAATGCAGAAGATTGTGCAAATGAATTAGACCGAATGAAATAATGCAAAACGTTAATCTCCTTAATTGAGATAAACCGGTGCAGAGAGCGAACTGTAGCCTGTCGTTTCAGTTCACGTCCACTTGTTCAAAGTAACTTCGTTCTTGTCCCACTTCTGAACGCTTTCGCCGACAGAAACATTCAACTTTTCGCCCCACCTTGGTTTGGCTTTGCACATGCGCGTTTATGATTAACCAGACTAAAAATAGGATGTCGGCAAGTTTAGTAATATACAGCGTAATTTCCCTTTAGGTCAATAAATGAAATCAGATGTTTGTTTATGCAGATTTATTTTTCAGAGGTGACAAATAGGAGTTTTTTTGCACATTGACAATAATCTTCAAATCCAGACGGAAATGCTTGTCATATTTGGTCAAGTTGAGAGCTAGTGATGTTATGGGAAAAGTAACTCCTTTTTTAAGTCTTAACATTAACCTTTATCAACCTGCTCTGTAACATTGTGATTTATGAACCAAATCGTAATTACCGCCTCTTGTATGACAGACAATGTTCACAATCACATTTTCTAGAGAAATTGTAATTTAAACTGCCCCTGACAGAGAAATAAGGAACCGCCAAGGCAGTGCTGCTTAGACACCCCTCTGGCGGTCAAAGACAAAAATGCACATTCAATATCACTGACTGCTGGTGTTGCAAAGCCAGACTTGTTTCAACAGATGGGACAAAACGCATCAAGCTGAGGAATGTTGGAATAGGACGAGGCCTTAGTATTTTTCATAGTAATTTCCCCAAAGCCAGTGCCCTGTAATCAAACAGTAACCTGACCACAGTCATTCAATCAACCTGAGATGTCGATTTGAGTGGAAGCTACATTTTATATAATTAAAACCCATTCAATGATTTTTTTTAAATATATATTGTTGGCAATTCCCAC